>FN649744.1:17440-52962 GCA_000310025.1 Ectocarpus siliculosus | reverse complement strand
CCCCCCCCCCCCCCCCCCCCCCCCCCCCCCTTCTCTCTCTCTCTCTCTCTCTCTCTCTCTCTCTCTCTCTGCATCCTCGTGTGTGTTTTGCAGGCGCGTGTGGGGTATGGTGTCCGGCTCGACCCCTTTGACGCGTTCTGCTCTCAACACGTTAGTGGCCGCCGTGTGCGGAGACCAGGATGAAGGTAGGACAGAGTAGAGCCTGACTCGCTGCCTCAAGCAAGGAAAAACAAAGCGTACAAGGGGTTCCCTGTCTCTCGCTGGCGTGTTTTGTTGACGGGGTACACGGGGATGAGGTGCACAAGTCACAGAACCACAGGGACGGTTGCAGGATTAATTGTGGTTGTGCTCTTTTTGATGGTCGACAGTCGTTGAGGTTTGTTTAATTTTCCTTGAAGCGTCTGTCTCGTCATTGGTTAGGTAACGTATCAAAACTAAAGCAACAACTAGAACGTGCCAACCCGGAGGAAGGGGCGTATCGGAGTTGATTCTCGACCACCAATCGGACAATGTGGTGATCAACGATCATTTGTACAAGTAGTTTTATCCACCGAAATTCCTTTTCTTTGCACTGAAGAGCAGGAAATCAGAAATCAGGACGATTTTTCGTGTGAAGGCGACGTCAGCAACAAGTTGAAAGAGGGCAGGACAGAGTGGCTGGTCCCCCCTCAAAGTCCGTTCGGACGATTTCCTTCTCATCCTTTCCCACGTTGGCGGTGGATTCCGGTGTGTGTGTTCCTTTAACGAGCTTGGCCGCCCTACCAGACTGACCAATGGGAATACGGCAATCTAGTCTGGGGGCTCCCTCCCCCTGCCGATGCGTTAATTTTTGTGCGTGTTTTTCTTTGGTTAGCACCGACCGCGCTAGGTGGCTGATCAATGCTACGACGCCAGTCTCATGTGTGCGTGATTTGCTCCGATAAAAATAACACAGGCGGGAACGAGTCATCCTCAGAAGAGGAGGAGGAGGAAGACAGCGATGGCGATGACGACGAGGAGATGGCAAAGAACGGCAAGTCTGGGTCTGAGGGAAAGGGCAGCAGCGATGGGGAGCAGGAGGAGAGCAGCAGCTCCGACGACAGCGACAGCGACAGCGGCGAGAACGATGGAGACAAGGATGAGGTAACACACAATTAAAGTCACATACATACGTCTAGCAAACACTACCCACCGCCGTGGCATGTGCATGAATCTCTGTTCTGACACTTTTAAAGCTTGTTTTTCTGGTTGCGGCGCTTTTTTCTACCGCGTATTTCGATTTTTGGGCTGCAGGTATCTGTGAGTTGTCTGGGCCACGCACGGCCGGTGGCCGCCGAACTTGGTTTATTTCGGATTGGACAAGTGCAGAAGAGCAAGTGAGAAGAGGAGAGGAAGCAGGAAACAGCTTTCCTTTTTCTTTCTACGCTGACAGACACTCGGACTGCACTGCGGTCTCTACCCTTGACACACAAAGAAGAGAAGAGTTAGCAGCCACAACTTTTTTTTCCTTTCTACACTGACTGCACCGCTGTGCAATCGATGTGCGACATGTAGGTGATGGTGGACCCGTCGGACATGGAAGCACTCTTGGCCGGAGAAGAGGAGGACGAGGGCGGAGAGGAAGGTTTCCAGCATCATGCGGGGGCCGACAAGGCATTGGGAGCTCTCATAGGGCTAAAGAAGTTGGGGCGGAAGAAGGGAGCTCAGGAGGCAGAGCGACAGGGGTACCAGATACGGCTTCGCGCCTTGGATCTCCTGGAGGTGAGAAGCGTCTTCTGTTGTTCTCTCTCCGTTGTTGATGTATTTGAACAAGTACTTCAGCCGTGTTTGGGGGGTGTTTTTGCGTGTTTGAGACGTGGTGGCTTGTGTGGGATCTCGTTCGGATGAGCTGTCTGTCGAGGGTGTTATCTATTGGTGTAGCCTTTTGGTGTGTACTCAAGAGAGGACTAAAGACAACGTTGGTAAGATGAGTGCCTAGGCAGTTGCTGTCGCATTCCAAGGTAGCTTTGAATGATTGAAGCTCTCAGTGGGGCGCCACCGCCGCAAATTTCAATGCTTTCAGTCGTTCACGTCCGTAGTTGATTGTGTTGCTTCTCGCAGGGTAAAATATATCAGGAGGGGGCATCATAGTATCACCGACTAGACCTGCTGCTGCTCCTCCTGCTCCTACTGCTCCTACTGCTCCTCCTCCTCATCCTTCTCGCTTTAGTCGGCCTTGCAAGCTCTAGCACGTTGAAGACAGCCCTACTTCGTTTACAGTTGTTTTCTTTTTTGTTGGTGTGAACATCCTTTGCTTCTCTCGCCGTCCCCATCTCTTCACCCCCCCCCCACATGCTTCTGACCAATCTCTCCCATCTCTCCCGCTCTCCCCATTATAGGTGGTGTGTTCGCGCCGGTCGGACTCGCAGCACCTCCTCACCGTCCTGTTGCCCGTCCTCAAGAGCATCGAGAAGCTAAGCGGAGTCGCCGCAGGAGGCGAGGGTGCAGCCCTCAACATTCGCCTCCAGGTGAACGGCTGGACCCTAGAACCGCAACCTTTCTAGTTGTCTTTAATCTCTTTCCTCCTTCGCCAAAGCCTTTTAGAGGAGTGTTATGTTGTCTCCATTTATCGCTGCCAAGTGTTTGTCTGTCTTGCGCGCAGGTTGACCATGTGTTGACGAGAGTGAGTGATCAAACCCGGCCGGCCTTTGTTGTACGATACGGGGAGCTTCTCTCTTCCGTGTGTGATGGATTTGTCCTTCATACACACAGCAGTTGGACCACGCGCTTCGTAAAGAGCTCGCGAGAACTCTTTGCATCAGTCGGTAGTCTCCATGCACTGCGGCAAGGCTTAATTGATGTACTTGGAAGTAGTAACAATGGCAACGCTTTGCCGCGGGATGTTTGGGCTTGCTGAAAGGCCAGGCACAGCTGTTGTTTGTGTCGTGCTGTGCAAGGTGCTGTCTTTCTTGTTCTTTGGCACAAGGGCTGGCTACTACTGTAGGTTGGCACCGATACAGCAGACAGTTTTAGCCCATCGGGACCCAGTCATAGTGGGGCACGAAGCTTGTATTGAACACCAAGAGGGAGAAGATCGTTCACATGTCGACCCAACCCGCTCAGTTAAATAGCTCATTCGACGATAAACAGTTAGTTCATGGCGCAGCTGCGCTGCTGCTACCTCTCCTGGGTACACTTGTCCATGGCCCGCTTGTTAGAGACGATCGTCGGCCTCGACGTTCATGCCCCAATTTCGCTCTCAAGCCGGTCTTTCACGGTAGCTGCGTCCAGTAGATGCTCATCACGATGATCATGATCCCGCTTCACGCCGGGCGCGCCTGCCCTCCTACCCACCATCCCACCACCCCACAGAGTCTCTACAAGAACCGCCTGTGCAAGTGCAAACCCCGGGCCTCGTCCTCCTCCTCCTCCTCCTCCGAGGAACGAGGATCAAAACCTGGGGACGACACCGACGACACCCGCGCCCAGACCGCGGAGGCGTTCTCGGAGCTGATCGGCCTCTGCCGTGCCTGGGAGAAGAACTCGCCCCTTGCGTCCTTAGCCCTCGAGGGTGCCCTATGCTGCCTGAGATCCCTCAAGAGCTCTCCCGCCAAGGGCAAGGGCAAGGGCGGCGGCGGCGGCGGCGGCGGGGACGCCTTGGAGGGGGCCTTGAAGGCGCTCGCGGCGGCTGTGGGAGACTTCTTCGGCAAGAAGAGGGGCGGTGGCTTCACGGTAGTTCAGGTGCGTTATCATTGGGGCGGGGGTAGGTTGTGCCGTGCCAGAATGGATGGTGGAATGTTGATCGATTAATCGCTCTGTCGGTGTTTTCGTTGATGCGTGCATGAGTTAGTGTGAAGGCTGCATGCCAGCTGTGGATTCACTTCGCCTACGATACTGTACCAGTAGCTGTCATCTACGGGTGCCCATACAGAAAAAAGTTGTACTTGAGTAGTGTATAGGGGGCACGAGCACCCAAGCTCCTGTGCTTGTGGTCCGCGACAGTCACGAATCTTTTGTGGACACCGCAGCCGTCAACACCAACCAGGATTCGCAACCAGCTGTTCACCGATTTTGCGTGCAATCTCGGCTGATAAGACACATATCGCGAAATATCTTGGAAAATATTGATATTTTTGTGCTCGGGTTATTGTCGTTTCCTAGTTCATCTGTGGTCATGAGCGTGCCCCGGCCTTAGTTCGAAAAGGCGTGGTGAAGCCATTCCCGGAGGTGCTACTGGCTGTGGCGGTTGAATCTTGACACATGTTGACGCAGATTTACGCTGGGGATGGACTGAAGTGGTGCTTCTATGTGACAAGCCAGTTTCACCGGCACGATGGCGAACACCCGGCAGTACGTATCTGTCCAGAGGGTCAAATAACCTTGAACCGTTCCTTTTCCTCTGCATCACGCGATATCACTGGCACTGTGCATGTACAACGGCCGACCGGCACCACTGAGGGCCGTGTGCAGTCGTAGGCCCTCTATAAGGCGGGAATGCGCCGCAGCGATTCACCCGCCCTACAGAGGGCACCCGCCTTATTCAATGCGTAGAAAACAACTTGATCATCCCGTTTGTGCCGGCCACTTTTTCCAGCCTTATATAACCCGCCTTATAGAGGGCCTACGACTGTACGGTCTAAACTGCATTCCTTCACATCTCTTGTTGGTGATTCCAAACGTGTTCGGTTTCGAATCATGTCGCTTTGGCAGGTCGAGGAGGTGGTCAAGCGGTTCCCTGACGTGCTGTCGCCAGTGCTGGTCAAGGCGGCTCAGGGAGCGGCCGCAAGCGACTTCCTCAGGACAGAGGCCTTTAGTCTACTGGCAGGGGTTCTCCAGAGGTGAACAGACACTCATGCGTGTTGTATGCGATGTGGCCACAGAAATCAGCGCTGTGCTGCTGTAGAGGGACCATTGAGCGCTCTGGTCTTGGCTGCGTCGTACGGTACTTTTTCGGTGATTCGTGGAAACTTTTCAATTTTTTTGTCGGCGCGTACCCTTGTGAGGAGGAGGTAAACATGACGTGTATACATAGTAGAAGAACTGCTGTCCGTTTCTTGGCGCGTGTGGCGCGAAATACACTCCAGGAAGTGCTTCCCTCACCCCGTGATGAACGGTTCTTGGCCTACATAGATGTATCTCGTGTCAAGTTTGTACGAGACAACCAAACACCTCGTTTCCTGTGTTTCTCCCGCCCGTGTATGCCCCCCCCCCCCTCTGTGCCCGAAGACGGGGATCGATGAACCCAGCTTCTCGCGAAACCCTGCTGGCCCAGTGTCCCGCGATCTTCAAGGCATTGAGTGACGTCATGTCCATCGCCGCCAAGGAAGCGGCCTTGTCCGCCTCCACGAAAGCAACAGGGGATGCGGCCGAAACCGGCGACAAGAAACCGGCAAAAGCAAACGCGGCATCCTCCTCCGCCATGCTCAAGGCGAAACGCCTGAAGCCTATCTTGGGTTGCCTCTCGGCTGCCGTCAGCGCCGACGAGGGTGTCGGGGCTCTCTCCGCCCTGGCCTCCGAGGCGAGGTCGTTAAAGGCATCGCTCGCCGCGGTAGGGGAGGCCAGCGCTAGCCTGGCGATGCAGCTGCAGTGCGGACAGGTGGCGCAAGCGCTGGACGCGATAGCTGCAGCAGGAGGAAAGGAGGAAAACGGAGCGGCAGAAACGGTCTCCGAAGAGGGCGGCAGCAAGAAGAAGAGGAAGATGGACAAGTCGTCGCCGAAGCGCAAGGCGGCCGCCGAGGTTGACGTTACCCCCGACACCGAAGTTGACAGTCCCGTGAAGGCGGCGGCGGCGGCGACCGACGATGACGAGAGCAAGCTCAAGAGCAGCAGCAGCAAGAAGAAGAAGAAGAAGCGGAGGGAGAGCAAGGAAGGCTGAAGGCGGAGACCGCGCAATCGGTCCGACGTTGTGGTGTTACCGTAGCCGTGGCGCGTACGAGCCAACTGCTGTCGTTGCTCATACCTTGTCTGGGTTTCTGTTTTTGCTTATCTGTCGGTCGAGGTCTACTGTACCCTGTTGTTGGCGTGTCGCCGCGTCGGGAGGGGCAGTTCAACAAGTGCTCCATCTGTCGTGGTATGCATCCTGCGGCACTGCTGTGTATGGCTATGAGAGGTCGTGGCGAGGCTTGGCGAAGCAGCAGAGGCGAGAGAGAGAGAGAGAGAGAGAGAGAGAGAGAGAGAGAGAGAGAGAGCATTTTATATGGTGTTGCTGCTGTGGCGTAGTTGACAATAGAGGCGCGTCCTCGCGAACCAGGCCCGAACTCGTAAGTAGCGCGTGCGAGCAACTTGTTCCTTTGTGGTCTAACGAACCGGGATTTTTTTGCTTCTCACAACAAAGTCATGCCAAACAACGTGGAAAGTGATCATTTCGTGTGTAGGGTACGCAACCAAATATATATTTAACTTGGTGATCGACGACGGAAATGAACGGCTGAACCCTTGTCGCGATAAAAATCAAGGAGAATACCGCAGAGACAACCCCGGCTGGACGTCCAGAATTGTACCGAAAAGTGTACTACAGTAGTCTCAAGGATAAGGGCGAAAGGTGTACACCAGTCTAAGGACCGAAAGGTGTAGACTAGGCTAAGGACAGGGGCCGACGTCCGAAACAAATGGGATGGCAAAAATGGCAACCCCTCTCGTCACAAATCGAAGGAAAACAGCTCAGGAGGGGTGGGCATGGGGCCTCACGGAGAGGAAGGAACCCTTCCGTGTATGGGCGCTGATTTGAAGTCATGGCAAAAAATTATAGCATCGCCATTCAAGATCTAGGTATCCCCCGCACCCCTTGGGCGAACTTGAGTGCACTTGCGGCGTTGCATCGTACTTCTATCGTTCAAGATATAGATATCCCCCGAAGCCCGGAGGCCCGTCTTCACAGACCCTTTACCTCGTCATTTTGACAAAAAACCGACAGGAGGAGAATCGCTGATTGCGCGAAATCAATCCTGACGAAAAAATTAGGTCTTTTACAGCAGTAGTAGTCAAGCATGCCTTAGTGGACTGCATGCAGTAGTCTATGGTGAAGGAGTGTCTGCGAATACACACCAGCAGCAACACGGCAGGCCCAACGCGCCTACGGCTGGCTGGAACAACAGCAAAACGGCCGCCTCACGTCCCTTCCGTTTTGTATCTATCTACGTATCTACTGTACGTAGACGGGAGACCAATGAGAAACGAGCGCGGAGACAAACATCCATCCACTTGGAAATGAACCGTACCTCATTTTCGCACCATAGCAAGACGACGTGGCACCGTATTAAATCTACAACTAAACCTCTGATCCAATGGATGATGCGGATAGATCATCTGCATGAGTCACGGCGCAGAAAATCTAAGGGAGCCCCGACTTGTGCGTGCCAGCGTGATTGCGCGTGCACGTACGAAGGGGGCGGGGGAAGGGGAGGGATCCTGAACGTCTTTACTTCATTGACGGTACCATACTACTCTTGTGAACGATCCCAAAATATGCAAATTCCTCGCCGATTCGCGAAGAAGATGATCATGGGGTGTGAACATGTAAAACATCGCACTCACACAGACCAAGCAAGAACTGGTATGCATAATAAACCATCGATCAAAGCGGCTCGAAGACGTGAACTCGTTCCCCCTCTCCACCATGTACTTACCAGGAACAAGTTGAGTGTCACAAGAAGCACGTCCGTCCGTCCGTCCGTCCGTCCCTCCCGCAATCCTTCTTCATACAACCACTCCCGCTCCCGGCGCCGCGTCCTACAGCGAAAGAGTACTCTCCATATGCAGGCAACATGTGTGCCGGTTGCACATATTTCCCGCAATCGGAGAGCTTTCACGGACTACTGCTGTAAGCTTCTCCACTCTCTTCACTACTACTCCCGGGTGGGCAATCTGACCCAAGACGAAACTTTCATTCTTCATCTCTTGCCGGTTTTGGAAGCAAGCGTAGTAAAAACATAGCTGCCGGTTAGCCCGCTGCAAATCGATCGACGATGCTGCGTCGGTGCTCCTAGGCTACAGGCGTCGATCGCACACGGCGACCTAGTGTCCGTCGCCCGCGTAAGAAAGTCAATACAGTAAGGAAGTAAGTAAATGGCGTCTTTACCCGCCGACCAATCAAAGGGTTGTCGCCAATCGATCTCGATCATGACTTCTTCGCAAACGACCGAGGAAACACCCAACAATGCCACATGAGACACGTGTGAGACCCCTCGGGAAAGTGTTACGCAAAAAAACATCCGTAAGTTATCACGCAGAGTAGCGGTTGAGACTTGTCTCCAACAGCGCCAACATGTAGTCTACCTCCACACACCTGCCTTCCACCAGTCTAAAAAAAGACAAAGCAGACGATACGACGGGTGCCCAAAATAACAAGGCCTGTGGAGTCCCAACATGAACATCTATAACCAGTAGAGGACATCATGGAGCAGAGAGACTTGCGCGTTGGTACGCCCGGGTCTGTTACTGGGGCCGTGCTGTCGAAGGCTGCGGCCGCGGTCCGGAAAACCCGTAAATCTGCTTCCATACCATTCACGACCTACTGCAGTACGCGCCGCAACAGACCAATCAATCCCCCGGTAGTCTAGGTCTAACTAGACTAGACAAGCAGCTCGGGAATGGTGGACTGCAAAAGAAAAGGGCCCAGGTTTGCTGACTCTTCGGACCGCAACTTCCGCCTTCCACAGCACGCCCCCAGCAGCAGATCTGGACGTGCCAACGCGCGTGTCGCCGTCGCGCCAACATGCCCTCTACTGGAAGACTATAGATGTTCAATACTGGGACTCCGCAAGCCGGAAGTTCGTCATCCATTATGTCCTACTAATATCTTGGATTTAGACTAGAAATATATTTTACCGTGGTTGGCAAGACCCCCGTAATTTTTGTCCACCCATGTACCAGCGCAACAGAACGAGGTGCCGTAACGCCAATACACATTTGGCACGAGCGAGAAAAAGCCATCGAACACTGTATAGCCCCCAGAGTCTTAGCTCCAACTGGGAGCGGGAGGATGACCCATCCGCCCGGCCACGCTCTACTCTCAAAAGAAGAGGCAACAAGCAAGAACACACAAACAGAAAAAAACAAAAAACAAAAAGAAGAGCGTAGGAAGCCACGAGGACAAGTCCAGCGTCCGGCGGAATTCACCCAACCTTGACCTCACCACGACACGCTCCCTCAAGGACAACTGGCCTTCATGATGGTACTGTTACCTATGATCGCCCAATAGTTATAGTTCACACGCGCACATATACACCTGCAACGAGAGAAGAGAAGAGATACCGCGAACCGGTGAAACAGCACACAAGAGCGCCAAGACCAGAACTAAAAAGGTTGAAACGACGGTGATTGTAACATCGAAGGCATTCCCCTGAAACGAAATGGCGGTATACACTTGTGCTGCGGCAGACCCCCACCTCCACCCGCAACACACGACCAAACGACACGTTTCGTACCCCCCCCGCACAGCAAAGCACATCCACAGCAGAAAAATCGAGCAAAAATCGAAAGGAAAACACGTCCAACGGTTTCTTCCAAGTGATCCCGTACAGGAGGAGAATCTGCTTGCAGCAGCTCCCCGCTCCACCCGTGGGGCAACATCTCGCACACCCTACCCCGGCCCTAGGCACCGCTGTAACCGAACGACCATCGATAAACCACAGGCCGCTTTCTCGGCAAAACATGAGCTCGCTGGTGACACGCGTCTACTACACAACCACGTCTCGTTTTTCACGAACACCGTAACGGTTGAAAAACGGCCGTCGAAAGTTCTTCAATGCTTCAAGAAAACGTACTCTATCTGGCTCCTTCCGTCCCCTTCTTGGAAAAATATTCACGCCAGTTAGCCCAGCACCTTTCGGCCTCAATCAAAAACGTGTCCGGGCATGCATGCGGGCGTTGACGTTGTGGCGACGCACCTGCCGTCATCAGCGCACCCCGCATACTACTGGCGAAGAAACAAAACCGTCACGACATCATCACACCGCCTGTTTACCAAACAGGAATTACTCCCAGAAACAAGGCAAAAGTCTTACATGAAAGTACGTCCACCGCTGTTCCGGGTCACCATCCGCTCTTGGATTACTACTGCCGTACCGTTCACCACACACCGCAAAAAACTGTTTCAACACGAGCGATTCCGGGAAATCAGACCCAACCCCTTTCCGACAAACACGATACCACACACACAACTCGACCGCAGGGGTTCCCTCACAAATTTCGGGGCTCGTCTCATCCCTTCCCCGCGCCAAAGCATGACACAGGAACTAACCCTCATCATCACACCCTAACAATACGCCACGAAACATTATCTCCACCACCGCTGCCGCCTGTCCTCTACGGGCCGGAGCCGAGCGGCTGCACCTTGGACATGTCCTTGGAAAGCAGGTACTGCCTGACCTTGACGGCGGCCCCCTCCCTGGCGGCCTTGATGGAGCTGCCCTTGGCCTCCTTGACGAGGATGAGGCCGGCGAGCTCTTCAAGGCGGGAGGTAACGATGCACCGAGCCTCAAAGAAACAGGTGTTGACGCCAGACCCTTTCAACTTCCTCTCGTCGTACTCGAACACGGGCTTGATCGTCTGCGCCAGCTGGGCGGCGGAGTTGAGCGTGCACCTGCAGGAGGAGGGGGGGGGGGGGGGGGGGGGGGGTACTCATAGTCGTGCATTCCGTAGTCATTAAACCATTGGAGGAGGAGGGGGAGGGGGTGAGGTGTAACTTCCGACAGGTCTGAACAATGGCGAGCCTTTCCCGTGAGAACGAATCGTTTCGAGTTCTCTCTCTCTCCCGCCTGTGTATCTATCTACTTTCCGTGGGTAAAATAGAATTGACAGTATTTTCAATTCATGTTCTCCGCAGACGCATGTGGCAGATGCGCGGAGCTCCAGATACAGCCCAACATCGACAAGCTGGTGTCCAAAAACCGGTGTGTGGGGGAGAACATGTACCAAGGAAGGCCTAGGAAATAGAAGGCCCAATGAATCCCGACCGGGACTAGGTCGATTTGAAGCGCGCCTGGCCCAACACACGACACAAAAAACAAAAAACATCGCGCCACCACCCTCGTCGAGTGTCAGCAAAAAAAAGAGACTGACCAAACCTCCCCAGCAGCGGGAGGACGCGTTCGAGAAGCAAACCAAGGGTGTGGGGGGTGGGCGGGGGGCTGGCTACGCCTGCTCAAACGATCAACGTACTCGATCCGCCGCCGCCGCCGCCGCCGCCGCACTAAAAAAAACGCTACAAATCTCACCTGGCCATCTGGTCCGGGTTCCTCTGTAGCGCCTGCCGCACGCAGGTCGCGAGGTACGTGGCCGCGTATCTCCTTGCCGCCGGGCTCAGAGTCACCGGCAGGCTGACCTTCCACGGGTTGTCGTCCGGCTGCGCCGTCGCCGCTTCTGGTGCGACTCCACCCCCCCTTCCCTCCTTCCCCTTCGCGGTGGGTGCGGTAACCTCGTCGGCAGGCGCAAGCTCTTTCCCGGGGGGGTGGGGGTCACTGGGAGCTACGGCCGTCGGCGACGGGGCCCCCGGGGATGTCTGGGCAGCTCTGGCCTGCGCACGGGTCACCGTTTGCGATGGCGATGCCGCGGAGCCCGAAGACGTTGGAACGTTGACCGGAGGGCACACACCGGGGACTCCGGTCCGCGGAGCCCCCGCCAACGATGCCGTCGCCGCCGCCGTCGCCGCAGCCGCCGCCCCATCGAGAACGATTCCGCTGCCCCCTCCGGAGAGGGTCGATGCGCTCGTCGCGATGGAGGACGTTTCTGAGAAAGACGTCTCCGCTGTCGCGTCGGAGTTCGGCGATATCGGGGAGCTCCTGTTGGTTCTATTAGTGCTGCCGCCGCCGCCGGTGCCTGCCCGTGCGGCGTGTCTCTTTGCCCTGTTGCTGGCTGCACTGGTTGACGGGGTTTGTGCGGTAGCCGCCTTGCTAATGCTGCTGCTGCTGCTGCTGCTGCTGCTGCTGCTTGAATCACGGTCTATGTCGCCACGGCCGGAAGTTGTTGAGCTGCTATCGCCGCCTTCAAACTTGCTTCCGGCCTTGGCACGGAAGACGTCACTGCCACTGCTACCGCCGCCGGAGAGGGATCGGATGGCCTCCAGCATGTTTTGCTCGCGCAAGCAGATGCTCTTGACGTGGGCCTTGTCGGCGGCTCCTGCGGTCCTTGTGAGACCGACGAACCTTAGCCAGCAAGCAGAGGCGGCGGCCGAAATAGGGAGCATCGGGAGTTGCAAAAATAGCACCAGGAAGAGCAGCAGCAGTGCCACGTCAGTAACCCATCCGTAGTAGCACCACGTGGTGTATTACATCATGTTGAGGCGACACACATGAATACAATATCTCGATAAAAAAGGACACCACCGCCTTAACTAGAGCTTGCGTTCATCTCTTACCACAACGTTACAGACAAGTATGATGACGGTTTGGCGCCATAAAAGCAAACGAACCACACTATTGTGAGGGGAAGGCCGGAGGTTTGCCCCTGCAACGGATTGTGCGTTTGTTCCCAACAACCGGGGCCTCGACTCCAACCCCTCTGGTCTGCTGCCGCTCGCTCACCTGCACTCATTCTCCTTGCTGCGAATGCGACCCCGCAGCTGAACAAGCTCCGTCCCGCTGCTGGGGAGGCTTGCGCACACCACCAGCGCGCAGGCCGGCACGTCGATCCCCTCCCCGCACACAGACGTCGACACCAGAACGTTCTTCAGACCGTTCTGGAACGAGGCGAGCGCGCGGCGCTGCTGGTTCAGGGTCATCTCCGACAGCCCGACGATGGACTGCGCCTTCACGAACGGCTTGGCCTCCTCCAGCATGGCCGGGGTAGCCAGCGCCAGCTCTCGCCTGGACACGAACACCAGCGCCGAAAATCTCTT
Source organism: Ectocarpus siliculosus (assembly GCA_000310025.1). Classification (NCBI taxonomy): domain Eukaryota; class Phaeophyceae; order Ectocarpales; family Ectocarpaceae; genus Ectocarpus; species Ectocarpus siliculosus. The sequence continues at coordinate 40,169 of FN649744.1, read as the reverse complement.
GCCCGACGCGTCGCAAGCGCGCTTGTGCTCCTCCAACAGCCAGGCAATCTTCGCGAGCTTGGATCCGCCGGCCCTCCTGACCGCATCGCCCCCCGAGGCTGCTGCGCTCCCGCCGTCCGAGCCCGACACCGTCGCTACGGCCGAGAGGTTTTCCTTGAGCACGCCGATAGTCTCCTCGAGCTCCGGGTCGCTAAAATCGTTCCCCTCTCCGCTACTACTGCTGCTGCCGCTGGTCCACCCGTTGTCGAGCTCTTCCAGCGCTCTCTGCCAAATGGCCTCGCCGCCGATCTCGTCCACCGCGAACGACAAGTTCATCAGGCTGTGCAACTGGGAGGCCTCACCGCCCCCCCCCCCGCCGCCGCCGCCGCTGCCCTCGTCCATGACAGTACCGTCGGACTCCCACCAGCCCTCTCTCTGCTCCGCGCCGCCCGCAGACAGCGCGCGCTGGCACAGCGCCGTGAAGAACTTGTTCGGGAACACCCACGCGTCGTCCTTGCGCGGCACGTCGGCTCCGGCGGCGGTGCTAGCCGTGGCTGCGGCAGCGGCGCCCCTCATCCGACCGCCCAGGCTGTCGAGGAGGCTCTGCGCCTGAGCGTGTGCTTCGGAGGCCTCGGGGGCGAGCCCTACCAAGCGCGAGAGCACCAGCTTCTCGAGGCAGCCCAGCAGGGTCGTCTCCGAAGCGGTGGCGGTAACGTTCAGGAGCTCCAGGTCCACGGAGGGCGTGAGACTCTTCACCTGTGTGTGAGAACATGAGAAGAGGGTCAGGGGACAACAGCCGCGGGGGGTGGGGCTCAATCACGTCCAGTCTCCGGCAGGCGTCCCTGAATGTTCACTGCAACGACACCCCCCCAAGGTACTACCGTATCAACTTTATCTCTCGTTCTCACATTGACCGTACATATATTGCATTCTATAGGTAAGAGAGTGCACGACCGAAACTGTGTGTGTAGAGACAACGGCCACAAGTCTTCGTGATAGGAACATTTCGCACACAAAGAGGAGAGTGGGGTGTAGAGTACATCGGGCAAGTAGAAAAGGTGACAGAGTCGATGGCTAAAAAGGAGGGGCTTGCAAACATGCAGGAAAGTATGTGGCGTGTGTGGTTTTGTCAGCCTGCATCTCTATTTCCGAAAAACTTGAAGCCCAAGCATGTGACGTACCCAGGCCCAAGTCGCGCACGTAGAGTCACGAAAAAATCATGCGCTTGTAATAGAGTCTTCATGGTTTGCGGGCACGATAGCAGAAACAAAAGAAGCTCAGGTGAAAAACCAGCCCCCTTGTTGAAAGCGAAGCTACCCCGGCGGTCTCGCTTTGGACTGCGACACTAAAAAAATGACTTGCCGTTGAAGCTCACACACCACATTCCGAAGGTACAAAACAAACAACAATACAGCAGCAACGACCATAGCAGCAGCACGACCACCACCACGACCACCACCACCAACAACAACGACAGCAGAAGAAACAACAACGACGACAAAATTCAATATCAACATCACCAGTCTATTCAACCACCCACCTCCTGAAGATGTTGCACGGGCGCTGCTAGGTCCGCCTCGAGCCTATCGAGCAGCTGGTTGATCCTAACGGTGGTGTCATGCACGCTCAACTCGCCCGCAGGAGACGCTGTGAGTGCGACCAACTGACACGGTCGGCAGAGGCATGTAGGCGGGGCCGGGTCGGCGTGTGGTCTTCAGCTACTAAGTCTTCCGAGGCAATGAGATCATTCGACTTGATTTTGAAAGCTAGTTCCCGGTTGAACCGACCGGCATGGGGAAGTGGGCTTGCCCAGGTTTCTTGCTTCATAACCGGCCACGTTCTCCGACGGAAGCGACACACGTTTGCTGTTTCTAGCATTTTTTCAGCCACATCTCCTACACTACTCGTACACGTCTTTGAGGAATTTTCAACAAAAGTACACATTCCCTCATGAGGCTCTCCTCGTCCCCCCCATACAAAAATATCCTCACAAGCAACGTTGTGTTATTCTGACAGCTGTGTACTGGGACAGACAGTACCGACAGGCAGAGGATCACACATACAGCAAGGTAGATATGAACAAGAAGACCCCCAAGAGAGCGATAGCAGTGTCGCACGTCTTACGACGCTAGAATACTTTTCACTCACTCCCATACGCTGAAAACAAGCCTCGAGTGTGGGTCGGCTGTAAACAAGCCTGGAGTATGGGTCGACTGCAAACAAGCCTTGACTGAGTGTTGGTCGGCTGTAAACAAGCCTGGAGTATGGGTCGACTGCAAACAAGCCTTGACTGAGTGTTGGTCGGCTGTCAACAAGCCTTGAGTGTGGGGTCGCTTGCAGGGGTCTTCACAGTAGCTAGACATCGCCAGGGGGGTGGGCTACAGTACACACCACAGTACATGTGCACCTTCGGGAACTCCTTGGCACGGTCGGGCGTCGCCTGCACTGACGGGAAGGCCTTCATGGTCAGGAACGACCTGGCCACCCTGTTGAAAGGGTGCTCCTTGCCGCAGTGGTGTGCCTCGTCTAGCACCACGCAGCAGATCGCGTCCGGGTCGATATAGCGCTGCAATACCGACAAATCGGTCGTGAGCATAAGAGGAATGAGAGGAGAGTGATGACCATAGCAACAGCAGTGTCGTCATCTAACACGGACAAACAAAGGGGAAACATGCGCACCCATGACAAAACAAAACACGATTCACAAGTGCCGCACCTAAATGTACGAGCCTATCGTTCTCGACAGAGGTGCCCACCAAAGCTGGAAGTGGGAAGGAAAAAAACACCCACGAATGGAGAGAAAAACAAAAGAAGGGGTGACGTTCAAGGAGCAAGATCAACGGGAAAAGACGGAGTAGCGAGAAGCGGGAAAAAACAGGACAAAAAAAGGAAATCAACACACAGCGAGTAAGTCAAAAACACCTCAAGCAAACCATTTAGAATTTAAAGGGTTCACCTTGCACATGCAGTGCTCGAACGCTCCGGCGGTAGCCACTACGATGTTAGCGTCGCGGACGCACTCTAGCTTGACCAGCCCATGGTCGATCTTGCCTCGTTTCCCGCCGAAAGCCTGCAACGACGAGCCCACGAGCATCTCGATCTTCTTCACCGTCCCTCCTAGCTCGTTTTGCAGTCGGGTCGTCTGAAAGAAAACGGCGTGCAGGGAAGGAAGAGGTTAAGAACCATGAGAGTAGTGCCTGATGTGCGGTTAATGTTTTGTGCTGATGGTGTTGTGGACGGGGAGAGGTGTGTGTATTATCCCCGAGTTCCACTCTTCTCTCGCCCCCTTGGTCAAGCGTGGGGGGGGGGAAGACTGATATCAGACGAGGAACAAGCCGACCACAAGCATTAGCGCCCCGGCGCGAGGCCGGTGCTGGTGGGCCTCGGTGGAGTATAACTCGATCTTACGAAGGACCATCCACCCAAGGGAGCCAACCGCACCGAGTGATAGCACGTCACGCTTCTGCAGCGGGGGTAACCCACCTACCTATACCCACGGCGTTCTCGCGCGGGATCACATACCGCTACGCAGCCCCGCAGTACACGCGTAAAACTACAACAAAACGGACACAAACAAAAGGGCACAGCGAGACCCAAACCTGTTGCATTGCCAGGGCGGTGGTCTCCACCAAGAAGTACGCCTGCCTCTCCGGGTTCCAGTCCAGCATCTGCTTGAGAACCATCGCCGCCACCAGCGTCTTTCCCAGGCCTGTCGGCAGGTAGACCAACGAGTTGCGCTCGCACTCCATCACGGCGTCGAACAGCTCCTCCTGGTACCCGCGAGGGGTGCTTCTCGTCAGGTCCATGCCACCGCCGCCGTGGCCAGGATCGTTGCTCCCCCCCGCGAGACTCTTCCTCAACGTCGGCCACTGGCGAGGCGTGAACTGCCTTTCCTCCTCTTCCTTGCCTGCGGGGAGGAGCTTAACCTTGCGGAGGCTGCTCTCGCGGACGTTCTTCCAGCTCTTGGGGTGCTGGTGGTCGACGAGGAGGGCCTTCTGCTGGAAGAAGATGAGCTGGTTGTCCGACAGGGGAGGGTAGCACTTGACCCCTCCGACCTGCCACCCCACAGTGAGCACGCACGCAGAGGCGACCAGCGAGAGACTTTGGAGGACCCACATACCGTATATGACACAAGATAACACACCCCCTTGACCGATTTTCAAAGCTCGATTTCTCAACAGCAGACTCACAGCGCCGAAAACGGCGGCGTTGGAACCGCCTTGTTAGGAGCTTTTCGAACATGTATCATTTCGTTTATGTATCCTCTTCGTCATCGAGTAATCGAGCTTTAAAAATCGGGCCAGGGGGTGTGTTATCTTGTGTCATATACGGTACACACAAGAGAGACAAGAAGCCGTGACTGACGTCTCGAAGGGGTGTCGACAGGAGGAATTGCTGCGTACCACGTTATAGAAGACACTTGAGCACTGGCAAAGGAGGTGTAATCTCTCGCTCATGCTCGGGTACATACGACGCCACACGCGAATGAAGTGTTGGCGCAACCAAGGTGTGCTGCTATTGCCTGCAACAGCAGTGACGTCTCTCCAGAACTTGCTACCTCACCGGTACAACTACGCATTAGCCGTTTTTTCAGCGTTGACAATCTACAGCAGTACGTACACTCGTTCCACAGCCTCGCTCCATCAATAGCTACACAAACAATAGCTGCACGGGAACACAAAATTTCATCATGATTTATTTACCGTATGAACACGAGACAAATACTACAGCAGTAATAGTGACATGCGATATCAGCGCGACGACGCACCTTCTTGTTGCATTGCTGGCCATTGTCCGGGCGCCTGTTCGCGCAGAGGACGTACGCCACCGATCTGTAGGGGTTGTTTTCGTTGGGCTGCTTGTTGGCCGGCACCTCCTTGATCCCGAACCCGATACCCTCACGGCCCTCCTTGCTGGCCCCCATCACCAGGTGAACGGACGTCCCATCGACGCAGAAGGATAGGTTTTCCCCAGCCCTGTTGTCGCATATGTTGCCCTTGCACTGGTACGCCGTTGCAGTGAGGGGACATTGGCATCAGCAGGTGGATGCACTGCAACGCTTCATGATGTATATAGCGGGTGGGGAGGTTGGGCACGACTGCTGACTGCAACCGGTAGGTTGGTTGCGGTGCATGCAAAAAGAGAGCCAGGAGAATTGGGTACTGCTACAACTCGTGGAGATGCAGTGCTGCCATGTTGGTGTGGCGAAGACGGCGAGAGAGCTTGGACGTACCTACCACTCAATGCAGAGGTGGCTTCCATTGCCGTCACCGCTACTGCAGGCACACACACCGCCGCCAGCGGACAGACACACTTGCTTACCACACTGGGCTCTAGTCTACACAGACTTGCTGTTGTACATGCAACCGTCTTTGGGCCCAGGCGCCCCCCCAACATGTGTTGGTTGGATTTGGTGACGGGATGCACGGATGCGACGGGGCGAACTGGATCGCCAACGAACAGGCAGATAGCTTCCCTCTCACCTCGGAGCACTGCAAGCTCATTGCTGGGAGCCCCTGCAGCCCCCCGCTGCCCCAAGGAACCAACTCGCCGGCCGCTTCCTCCGCTGGTTCCGGGACGCCTAGGATCCTCGGCCTTTTTATAGCGCTTCTCTCGATGTCCTCCGGCTGGTGTATGAGTTTATTCTTGGCTGAGAACATGCACAAGCCTCCCAGAGCCTAGGACACGCTTAAATCGATATCTACCTAGCCGACCTCGTCCGCGGGGTGCTGCTGTGGGCTGCTGCTGCGGCTGGTGCGGTAACACAACAACAAGGAGAGCTGGCTTTAGGGGTCTCCGCAGAGTGGAACCAAGACAAGGTACCCAGCCCGGTGCCGCCGCACTGTCAGCGATCACCACAGCAGCAGGCAGCTAGCTCTCCCTGCTGGCTGTGCGCTCGCGTGTGGCTCCCCATTAACTGGCAAGCCGCCAGTTATACTAGCTGAACCATCATGGCGAGACCATCCTTGCTTATAGTGCTTCTCGCTGTTTCTTGCCACCGTACGTCCGGCTTCGCCCTCCGCGGGCCGGTCCATGCCCGTCGCTGTCTGACAAGCGCACCGTTTGCTAGACGGTAAGTAAAGTGTGCCGCATCTCCTCAAGAGCTGTGCCACTGCCCTGCAGAGCTTGAAGGGTAGAGAATGGAGTCTGTGAAAGGGGGGGGATTTGCGCGTGTTGTGCTTTTGGTTGCACGATGGTCGGTCTGTCGAACTGGGCGTGCATGTATCATGTGTCCGCCGGAGCGATGGACACTCATGCTGTTGTAGCGGTAAGACTTTGCCACTGCTACTGTATCCAATCAATACGGGAGGTTCTGGTTGTTGCCAATGTCGCTACAGCAGTATATACTGTAGGTCTCCATCGCTCATGTCCGTGATGTACGTAGGGAGTAGACGGCTGACAGTAGCCTGCACGAAACATGATAGCACCACTGGAAATGATGACGTATAAAAAGTGCTGCCAATTTGAATTTCAGAACTCCGCCCGCTACATCGGCCCGCTGGCCCGGTGCATACATCGTTCGCAAGGCGGAGTCAAAAGGGAAAACGGGAAAACTGGAAATTTGTAGGGTGTAGCACTATTCTGGAGATGTCCCCGGACCCGGGGGTGGGAATACACACACGTATTCTTCTGGTGGAATCCTGCATTCGCATTCCGTTTCACTCGGTTAACTCTTCCCGCTTCCTTCCGTTGCTGTTCGCTTATACCATATTGGCGTTGGCTGGAACAGGACGCTCTGTGCAACGCCCAGACCACGGGCTGCACCGACCTCGACGAGACGCCTGATTGCCAAACACCGCTTGTCATCGGTGCCCGTCGAGCTATCGGCAGCTGAGGCGACGGACGTGGTAAGAGAGGCAGGCATGATGTTTCGTGGGATCACAAGGCCGGTTTTCGTCTTCAACATGAGCTGAATGAATGTACACCGCGTTGTTGGTCACGGGGCGCGATTTTGGTGTGCTGCTGCTGATTTTGGTCCCGATGAACGAGCTGTTCTTTGCCAATCGACTACAACACACACGTTCAAGCCCGAGAACTTCGCTGCACATAGCATAGCATACGGGACACGACCGCACGCCTCTATGATCTTTGTGGAAGGCTAAGGCTAATTGATGATTGCAATACGCCTAAGCGTGAATTTTACCCAACCCGTGTACAATGTTGTGCAAACGATGAACGAATACATTTGCCTCCCCCCCAGGGAACACCCACCCCCGCACGCATTCCACACCCGGAGAATCTATTCAGCTACATACTCCGGAGTAGCTCATTAGATGCTGCATAGCTAATCAGATGACCGCATAGAGCAGACACGGCGTGGTCTTACTTGATATGCTTGCACAGCATGAGACAAGACCTAAACACATTTCTCTCCACTCCCCCCCCCACCCCATGCCCCGGCCTTGGCTGACACAATGGTGGAAATATCCTCCCGCGCGGCCGTCGCCCCCCAGCAGCCCCAGGCCCCGACTCCTGCCACGGCTTCCAGCAGCAGTGGCCCATCCCTGTTGGCCACTGGCACATCCTTCACGGCGATCGTGGTCGCTGATTTCGTCCTCAGGAGGGCGTTTGTCCGGGCGGGGATAGCATTTCCGCCCAGCCTCGCGGGCATGGTCGTGTTGTTCGCAGGTAACGGGGGGGGGCAGAGGAGAGAAGGGGAGGAAGAAAGGAGATGGGAGCACGGCGGGAGCGACGCCGTTTGGATGGGATTGCTTGCGGGGGGGGGGAGGGTTGTGGTCGCCGCGGCAGACTAACCCAGCAACGGGTCAAAGTCGACAAACACCGAACGTGCTCCTGACCCCGCGTTATTGTCGTCGTCGCAACTCAGGATTGGTCGTCTTGGAGCGCGCTGCCCCCAAGTCGGCCGAAGATATCGTTAGCTCGCTGGAGCCAGGAGCGGCGCTCTTGGCCAGGTGGGAGTCGTTGGGTCAGTTGTGAAGAGTCGTTGCATCGTGCAGCATTTGCAATGGGTGCCGTTAGATGTGCCTTCCAGCGAACCAGAACCCCACTACAGCGCTCCATCCAGAACATTCTAGACGAAACACAGTGTTTTGGCGGCTTTCACCCCCGAGTTGCTGGGTTCTTTGACAGCCTGTGTGATTCTGCGCTTCATGGCTCACCCGACTGGTGCGCCCTCTAAATTCTTCCGGCTGCCTCTCCGTACGCCCCCACGCATCGCCAGATGGCTGCCTGTGTTTTTCGCCCCCAGCTTGGTGGTCCTCCCGCTGTCGCCGCCCCCTTCCTCCGTAAACGCCCTCAAGCTCCTGCTGCTGGTCTGCGGCGGCTGGTTCGTGAGCCTGTCGTCCACCGCGGCCGTAGTCGGCGCCCTTTCACCCCCGGCCGATGCCTCAACCACTGATTCTGCGGCGCCCCCGAAGACGTTGGCACCGGTTTTCCGGGGTCCGTTTGTCAGGGGCCTAGGCGCCGGCGCGGTGGTGTCGGGGGTACTGGCGGTGGCCGGCGGGTCCGGGCAGGCGCCGGGCGCGCTGCTTACGAAGCTCTCCAAGCCCGCCGCCCAGCTGTCGCTGCTGTTGGCGACTCTCTTCGGCTTTTCGGCGGGCACCCGCATGCCCAGGCGGGTCTCCAAAGCGGTGCACCCGGTCGTGATGTGCTCGGCGGTCGCGATGGGGACCGCGGCGGCTATCGGGAAGGGGGTCGGGCTGGGCTTTGCCGACATGCTGAGGAGCTACCTTACTAGGTCCAGGTTAGTCGAAGGTGGGATCTGGCACGATGGAAGAGCTGGCAGACATCTTGCGGCTCGCCCTCCGTCAGGTTGTATTTTGTGGTCTGTGGCCGTTGTGACGTTTCACGCGCCGCTCCGCGACAGGGGGAGCCATGGATTGGATTCCTCCCTCGACACAGCTGAGTTTAAGACCACGCAATTGATTGGGAACCCCCCCTCCCCCCCTCCTTAACATGAAAAACTGCTCTTTGCTACCCTGTTCCCCACGACTGCGTACCGACGATGCTTCGTGGTGTGCACGGTGTACCGTATTGTGCGGCAGATGTCCCGTTCACCTTGGCGCGGGTGATGTTCTGCTGGGTCTGTTGGGGCCGTCGGTGCTGTCTTTTGCAGTGCAGATGTACAGGTGAGTTGAAAACCGATTGACAGTCACAACCCATATTTCGTCTCTCAAGGTCGGCGAAGTTTCGAGGTCCGCTCGCCTATTAAGAAGGCTCGTTGACCGAAGCTGGCCTCGTGCTGCTGCTGTGTAAATGAAGAAATAGGGTATGGGATTATGGGGGGGATCCACCAGCAAGTCTGTGTAGGTACGCACTTCGCGGTCCGGAAGACACACAGCCGGTCGTTGTCCATGGCATAATGCAGTATTTGCTTGCGTGCAGTCAGTATCACGTCGAGTCTTCGGGTTACTCTGCGGCAAAGCAGACCTCGAGCCAAGGAAGTTCCCTAACCCTTCGACTTTGCTTGAACGATCATTCTCTCTCTCTCTCTCTCTGTGGCATGATTTAGCACCATACCCACAACCTCATGTCCTTCCCTACCATGTTTGATTCCGCGTGCGCAGGCGGCGAAATTTGATTTTTGAGGACGCCAAACAGGTGGCGGCCGGGTCAGTGTTTTGTGCTTCGTCAGGGCTCTTCGGGACGGCCCTTGTGTCCAGGTACAGTAGTACTGTACGGGTGTAGGCGCTGCAGGGGCAGACACAGACGGGGTTCAAGTACCCCTCCCTCACTGCTGCTGTGTTAAGGTCATACGGTGTTGAGGAAATCAAGCCCTGTAAACGAATCCCGTTTTGCTTGGAACCCGACATGGCCGCATTCATCAAGCAGTTTGAGCCCTCTTACAGCCGTCCACATTGGAGTTCGGTGTTGACGTTGTCGTTTTGGTGCTCTGTACCAGGGCGTCAACTTGACTGCCGACCCGTGGGCCGTCACAGGGCAAAAACAGTCTCTAGTACATTTAATGTGGTGGGAGGGGCGGGAGACCAGTGTATGTGTGTGTCTTTAGTAGCGTTCGGGAGCGGATTAGATTCTTCTTTTTCTGGAGGTGGCGTTCGCGGACAGCTAGGTAGGCGCATGTATGTGTCTACCATAGATGCCAAACGGTACGCAAGCTTGTTGAAGATTGATCAGTCGAAACGACGGGGAGGACTACGAGCAGTCTTTTCTTGCCTGGCTACTGACTATACAACGGTGTATCGGTAAACGTTTACATCTTTGTTGTCCGGACGCTGTGCAGGTTGCTAGGTCTTCCCACCACGCTGCGGCTTGCGGCGCTATCGCGCAACATCACCTCGCCGTTGGCCATGGCCATCTGCTCGCTAATTGGCGCGGATCCTTCGTTGGCGATTGCCATCGTAGTCCTCACCGGTGTCATCGGGGCTAACTTCGGCGCGACGGCATTAGATGCCTTGGGGTGAGTGACGGTAACAGATGAGGGAAAGGACCCCTCCATGCGAACGCGCGGCCGGTATTTGCACGTGCGCACAGGGGCTGGACAGGGGTGGCCTTGTCGGAGGAGCACAGACAGACCGCTGCCCACGCTCGAAGTTTGTCCACGGTATACTGTAGAAGCCGAAACCAAACCGTTAGGACAGTTAACGCTGACTAATCCAATGTTTCGGTATCGACTTGTGTAACGGTCGCTCGGTCCCCTGTGGGTGGTCCGCTTCAAACACCTCACCCCGCCCCCCGCCCCCTCCTGTGCGTGTACTCGCACGCAACCAACACGACCGCCGGCGCTGCCGCCGCCGCCGCCGCCGCCGCCGATAGAGTGAAGGACCCTGCTGCGCGAGGGCTGGCTCAGGGAGGAAGCGCGCACGGCCTGGGCACCGCGGCCATGGTGAACGAGCCCACCGCTTTCGCTTTCTCGGCGGTGTCCATGGCCCTCACGGCCACCGCCAGCACGGTCCTCGTGAGCATCCCTTCGGTGCGGACGGCCTTGGTGAGGTTAGCCCTGGGTGCGGCAGCCGGTGTACCGGCAGCCCCGTGAGGCGGTTTGTTGAGCCAGCCCCGTGCTGCTTCGAAAACGGTGGCCTTCGCTGGGAACTTAACCTTGGTTTTAATAGGCGGAGTTGGGGGCTAAGGGTAAGGATAGGGATACGAAGAATCCCTCTCTGCTTCATACACTAGTTTGACTCTGAAATCCTCGCAAAGGCGGTCCTTGGTGCAAGGATGATGAACTACTGTCGGGGCGCGGCGACCTGACACGGGCACAGTCTTTGCCTTTGAGCAAGCTAGGGTACAAGTGTGACGGAAGCTGCTCGAAGGTCTGGCCAAAAAATACGCGAATCTTGTAAATTACGTTAGAGATTTTTCCTTAGACAGGGTGCAGAGTTTGGGGCGCTGGATTGTGTCCACGCGCCAACGCGAGTGACGCGCCGTAGCATGCATATGTAAGCGCCCTTCCTGCAAGTAGGTGGCCGGTACAGGGGAGGAAAAGGAGGGGGGTGGAGCAAAAACGATACCACCTGTAGAGCTGTGGCATATTGCCATCGTCGGCTAGGCGAAAGTTGTTTTAGACCGAGCGGTCCCGGTAACGTGGCGTTCTTGTAGTTTTGACTCCACGCTCATCGGCAGCTTCAGTTTAAATCTTAGAACAGGGCCCTAGTCCTTTCATCATCAATGACCGGCGAGGAGTTAGCTTCTCTTGCGGTTCATCTGCTTTTCCGGCGCTTGCGGGAAGAGTGCACTACAGCTGTAAATCTGCGTTGGGAGGTTATGCGGGACACGGAAGGCGGAGCTCGGACAGCACGAGGATAAGCGCTTGATTGGGTGACAGCCTCTGCAGTGCAGTTCCGCAGTCCCAATTTCTCGCAAGGGTTTTTTACAGTTGTAGATGATACGAGGAGCAACAAATTGTCTTCATCCGTAGAACATACCCTAGGTTTGAAACCTTCTCTTTTCGGACCTGAAGCCAAGAGGACTACAAGTAAATAGACTCCAAGGTTTGACCGAATAGTTTAACGTTTGTCAGGGACACATCTGGCCAAGCAGCTGACGACAGCAGTGACGCTCATCCCCCCCATCACAGGAAGAGACAGCCAAAAAAAACATCCTCGACACAGACACAGAGAGAGAGAGAGCACAAGAAAACAACCAAAGAGCCAGAATCGGGACGCTACATCATCCGACGACTCCAGCGAATGCCGTGCAGACACGGACTTGATCTACCCGAACAACAATACGTTTCAAAACCAGCCTCTTCCTTGATGAGGTACATGCAATTAGTCCTCTTATGCCACCCCTGGCCAACAATGATCGACAAGACGAAAATACAAAACCCAAACAAGACCGGGGTCGTTTGGGTCAGACGCTTGGCGTGTTCGATACAAACGAACAAACACGCACACACACATAAAATATTATTTCCCCGCTTATACGGACTTGCCTCTTCCTGCGATTCGTTTTCAGTCGCTCCGCGCGGTCGATGGCAATCAAACAACTACACAAAAAAACACAGCACCACGCGCGATGTTTCTTCCCCTATATTCCACATATGTACCACAGCTGACGTCCAATGACTAAATAGCCAATCGATTGGGCTAGCGCGGTAATTAAATCAAAAGTTTACATCACACACACTTTTGTAGGACACGCATCTCCGAAACACATTCACCCACCCACATCCATCTACATCTACATCTACACAGGTGCCCGCAACATATTATCACCGACCACAAATTCTCGACGACGACAACCCCCCACTACTACTGCAGTCGCCCCCTCCGACCGATTCAATCAACACCCGGGTTACTCCTGATCGCTCTCGATGTACTCGTACGAGTTGCAAGAATCAAGCACGGAGCCCCCGGACTCCAACCCCCCCGACGATATGGGAGAAGGTCTCCCCGACGCCCCCGACTCTGGCGCCGAGCCAGAGCCGGACCCGTGCGTCAGCCTCAATATCGGAGAGGCGGCAAATGCCCGGGGGGGGTGCCCGCCCTTCCCCGCGGGGACGCTGGCGCCCGATCCCCTCCGCATGCTGTTGCCGAGCCGTTTGTGGGGCTCAAGTTCCGCTTCCGCGGCTTCCAAGAACGCGGCGGCTTGGGGGTGGTTGTGGAGAAGCGCCGTTGCGTGGGCTGTCCGACCGTAGAGGTCGAGGTTGCGCAGTCTGGATTTTATTTCGTCGGTGCCCGTCGGGAGAGAGAAAGAGATGGAGAGCGGGACAGGACAAAACGTTGGGGGTTCGTTTGGGACATCTTGGGAGCCCATAAGCGGCACGAGGAGGGGGGGGGGGGGTTGAAGGATACACCACTGGATGCCACGCAGAGTGAGGTGAAAGGTAGCTGGTGCAACAGAGGCGAGGGCAGAGGCGACACTCTTGACTCGTCACCCGCTTGAGGACGTCACATGGAGAAGTCAAGAGCTAATTTCCCTGACTGACGTAACGTCGAAATAACTCTTGCCCTCTCACTCTTCCGAATGACCCCGTATCGAAGCTGCGAGCAATCATTCGTGAACGGGATATACTCAAAACAAAAAAAAACATTACAAGACCACAATATGTACATCGCCGTGGACCGGGGTGTCTCCAATTCCTCCTCCCAAAAAATGGCGCCGTGTCTCCTTCTCACTTGAATGGCCCTCCGTCCATCATGAGGGTGTTATCTCCCGGCGGCAGCACGTCCTTGCCATCCCCGCCCCTCCCGCCGCCTCCTCCGGCGGTCCCACCCTTGTTGTTATCCTTGCGCATCTCCTCCACCAGAACGCGCAGCACCGGGACGTGCCCGGACATCGCGGCGAGGTGCAACGGCGTCCTTCCATCCCGGTCCCTGGTACGGTACGGGATGTCTGCCCGTACGAGTTCCGAGACCACCTGGGCCGACCCGCTAGCCGCCGCTAGAGCGATTGGCCCCTGCCGAAGCAAACACCCGTCATCGAAGACCAACAAAAAAACGCACGGAAACAGCATAGGTGACAGGCGATACTGTACCAGTGGCGGCGGTGTTGTTTCGAAGGCGGTGGAGGTGGTGTCCAGGTCATTGCGACTGTGGCTGTCGGTGCGCCGTCAGCGGTCCCATGGTTGTCGACATTTCTTCCTCCGAGAGAAGCGCGTGATACATCTTACTACTGTTATAAGGTTCGTGTTTGTGGGTTCAGGCATGGTCAGGCCTCCAGGTGAGCAGCATGACCTACGCCACAGTGCTACCGTTCTACATGGAATTACAGAATATGTATCGCTTCAGGCATGGTCTCGCTGATCGACCACCCAAAGCAAGGCTTACACACGACCGGTTTACGTTGTGTTGAACAGCAGTTATTTCTTTCTACATCACACAAAAAAGGTGGTTGTAGTTCATATCGACAGTACTGCTGTAGTCTATCTAGTGCTGTGGTCTCTATCTCACCATGCCGTCTTCGTTAGTCTTGCACGGAGCGCACGCCATCCGGGCCAGACGGCTCCGACTTAAACCCGCCACACCACTAACAAGCACAGCGCCAAAGGAAAAAACAGCAACAGACGCAGCAGACATAACGACAGCGGGCAGCAGTCACTAGTAGCGGAGAGAGACCAGAGGGCGTGTCCAGCAGAAGGCGTTCAGCGAGAGAGAGGGTGTATGTACCCACGGGACGTCGTTGGCAGCCAGAACTTCGGTACACTGCAGCTCATGGCGGCATGCGTACCGGAGGCAAGCCGCAAACAACTATTATACACGCAACCGTCCTTAGGCCCTGACGCTCCCCCAACATGTGTTGGTTGGATTTGGTGACGGGATGCACGGATGCGACGAGGCTAACTGGATCGCCAACGAACAGGCAGATAGCTTCCCTCTCACCTCAGAGCACTGCACCATATCCCACCATCCCCCCGGTACATGCTTCCCTTCCAAGGCAACCAAAACCAACACGAGTGTAATCGTAATCGTAGAACGGACCATGACACCAGTGAGTTACATGCACGCCTCAACATGTTTTCCGTCTCTCTTCTTCTCTTCTTCTCACCTTCCGGTGCCGCCGGTGGATTTGGCCTTGAGCAGAGCCCTGACGGCCAGGAGGTGTCCCCCCCTAGAGGCGTGAGCGATTGGGGTCATGCCCCTTGCATCAACCAAAGCAGCATTGGCCCCCTCTTCCAGCAGGCATCTCACCATCGACTCGTTCCCTGAAACAGAATCAGCAGCCGCCCCAACACCACAGGCAAAAAAAAAAAGACACGATTCTTTTGCGCTGGTGGTAGACAACCGTCAAGACCACACCTCGGATCACATGTACCAGGTACATGTACGAAAGTAATACCAAACGGTGGGGCCCGTGGTGTAGGGTTGAGAGCGCGCCCAACTCTGAGCGATCGGGTAAAAAAAATCGTCCAACTCACCGTATATAGCCGCCAGCGCCAGCGGGGTAAGGCCGTCACTCCCAAGCGAGTCCACCATGGTATTCGGCGGGGTAGCCAGGCCAAACCTCAGAGCGTTCAATACCCTCGAGGGGATCTCGTTCCTGAGGTCGTCATTCGAAGGCATCACGGGGGGGTGGGGGGTTGAGAACGTCCATGCGGTCACACGCTTTCCTCGTCTAGGATTTCGACCGAGTGGCCTTCATTTTTTTCACTTTTTACAAGTTTCAAGATTGAAGAATGGCATGGTTCGCCCTTTGCCGGAAAAAAAAATCGGTCGGGAAAAGGAAACGCGAAACGACAGTCTTGATCCTAGAGAAACGTTCATTCAATAAGAACGGGTTGCTGTGGTTACGTTTGGGCGACTTCTAGGTTTCCACAGGGAACGAACGGCCTGAGCCCTGAACCTGGGCTTGCACAGCACAGCGCAGCACGGTCTGTGACGGGTGTAACCTTCTCGATTGCGCAAG
This sequence comes from Ectocarpus siliculosus, assembly GCA_000310025.1. NCBI lineage: Eukaryota > Phaeophyceae > Ectocarpales > Ectocarpaceae > Ectocarpus > Ectocarpus siliculosus. The sequence goes on along the minus strand of FN649744.1, from coordinate 24,425 downwards.
CAGCATCTTCAACATTCCCTCCTCGCCAGCCTTGACAGCGGTGTGAAGCGGACTGTCCTTCCCCTGCGACACCCGCCCGCGGAAGGGTCAAAGACAAAAAACCACGAGGTCGGCGACAAGGGACAAACACAAAGCAATCACATACATATGCGAGCACGCAAGGGGTTGGTTTTGCAGCATCGAAGACGACAGCATGGAGATTGCAGCCTGGGGCGAAACACAGCCGGCCATGCGTGCCGTTACATCATATTTCCACCCTCTGGGGTAGTCATGACTTAGAAGAAAGCAATATCCAAAAAAAAATAATCGGCAGTCCTCCGCCTCAACACTCGTTTCCTGGGATACACTACACTGCCTCCTTGACGAACCATCCCCAACCAGGCAAGCCGGTGCCGCTCCTAACCAGCGGTGTACTGGTATAAAACCCCGCGCCACTGCCATCATCACTACGCCCTGATCCCCTGCGGCGGCCTACCCACCTCCGGCCCTCCGCCCCGAACGGAATCCCTCGCTATCCCCCGCAAGAGCTCCCTGAGCGCATTCTCCTTCCCGGCTTCGATGCAGTGCTGGATTGGAGTCAGCCCCCGTCGGCAGGGCAGGGACAACACTTGCGACCCGGGGCTCAGCTTCTGCCACAGGCGTGCCAGGGAAGCCACCTGCGTGAGTGTGGTGGGGGGTTAGGGTTCGCCGTGAGTTGGGGGAGGGGGGGGGCGATGAATTGGCATGTTTTCAAGGAGGGGGTGACGCGACTCGGAGCACATCATGGTTTGAAGGGGGGGGTGCCGTGATTTCGTTTGGTGCAGTCGAGGTGGACGGCAGCTACTCAGCACCTTCTCCGAGGCTACAGTTTGCCATTGGTGCGGCCGACAACATCTACTTGAATTGAAGCCTATCCTCTTCGCATGCCGTACCAACAGAGGGACGGACGGTGCGACCACAAGAGCAGTCTTTCGACACTACCACGATCCGAACACATTTGGCAAGGAAATGTAAAGGGCGACTGGGAAACTCTCCTATCTCGAAGATGCCAACAGCACGACGACGATACAGCAGTAGTAGCCCCATCCGACAAGCGCGGAAGCGCCCAATCGGGGTCCTCGTCTGTTGGATACTGCAACATTAGTGCGGGTGGAGCTACTCCACACGCGCGTGCTCCCCATTCTGCTTCACAATGGTTGTTGGACAGACGTAAGCAGCAAATCTCCCGTCTATACTTTTGCCGAGATTAGCTCACCAGCCTGGCGTCTCCGTCTCTGGCAGCCGCGTGCAGAGCCCCCAGACCGTTCATGCCTGCCCCATCCTGAAACCCAGCGACCACAAAGCGAAGAAGCGCACACCAAACAGATATCATGTATCGCGAGGAGCAACAACCGGCAGGCCAAGCGTAAGTGAAACATGTAGAGGCGTTTAGATGTTCAGATCACATGCATCATGTGACGAGGGACACAAGACCTTGACTACGACAAAAACGAGGACAAAGCCTGGACTTGCGCGATGACGTTATACCCCCGCACACGAGGCACCGGGAATTCCGCCTATGCTCTCACGCACCGACGCAAACGTGCTGATCATGGACGCTTGACGTTCCGGCTTAACCCACACGCGCAAACACACCAACTCAAACTGGCAACGACACACAGCAGCCAAAGCATGTCTGGCAAACACAAACTAACTCGTTTCCCGCTTACCGCCAGGCAGTCCCAGAGCGGGATAAACCGTAGGCGCAGGCGCACCGCCGGCCCAAGCCTGCTCCCGCCGGCCCCAGTGCCCTTGCCCTTCCCCCCATTCCCGCCGCCGCCACCGCCCCCGACATGGGTCAACTCTTTCCAGATATCTCTCGCCGAACCGTTCGCGTACCCCTCACCCCAATCGTTGGTGGCGAGCATCTCGACCTCTTCCAGGGTCAACGCTGTCGCGGCCGGTTTGTTCGCCTTCTTTCCTGCCGCCGCCGCCACCGCCTTCCCGGCCAACGACGAGACCCCGCCGCCCCCCTCCCTCGTGCTCCGGTTCCTTCCTGCCAACCCGCCGCTGCTGCCGCCGCCGCCGCCGCTGCGCCAAGACTTGCTTCCGGAGCTGTTGTTGCTCATCTTGTCGGGCCCGCTGCCGCCACCTACCCCACCCCCACCAGCCCCGGGGCTGCCACCGGTGCTAGCAAGCCCGCCGTCGGATGAACGCCGCTGCCTGCTGCCTCGGCGGCGTCGCCGCCAGCTCCCAAACACGCCTCCGCCCGGCAAGCACCCCGCGCTTTCTTCAGGGGTACCGGTGGTAGCACCGGCGGTAGAGCTCGGGCCGGGGACCGCGTCGGCGGCATCAGCACCGGTACCCGCGTCGGCGCTAGCTTCTTGTGCCGAGATAATAGCCCCTTCATCGCCGGTGGCCGAGTGAGAGGGGGCGACGTCGAGCCGCGGCCGGCCAGCGGCATCGGCATCGGCATCGCCCTCATCTAGCACGCTGCTGTTGTCCTCATGCCTCTCTGGAGGCAGTGTTGGAGATTGGTTCTTCTCCTCTTTCGGAAAAAGAACGGCAGCCGCTTGCTTGGGACGTCCGCCCGCGGCTGCCGTGCCTTTGAGGTGGGTTCGTCAATGGTTGTACGTGCAAAGAGGGGGGGAGGGCGGGGAGACTTCAATCAAAAGTCCACATACACAACAGTAGCAGCTAGGTTTTCAGACGCCCACCGCAAAAAGTTGGTGCTTTGTACGCCGTAAAACTGCTGCTTTGCGCCGGACTCCGGGCATGTCGAGTTGTTTGGCATCCTTCGCAGCACGGCGTTTGAAACAAGGGTATCGCCGGGGCAATACTCGATGCATGCCACTCGGTGCTAAGAGGAACCGCAACCGACGAGGCACAACACGAAAAACGTGTCACGTACCGCACCTGGCTGTCATCCCTGGGTGTTCAGCATGTGTAGTCTTAGCCTTCTTTCGTCCGTCTTGTGAGAGTGCACCAAAAAAAGACACCAGCTAGTCTTCAAGACTCACTACTTTGCCGCTCACACTACGCAGGGACAAGAAACGGGTCTCACCCTTCAACCCAGACGAAGAGGAGGCCCTTTCTTGTCTGCAGGACGCCCCTGACCCTCCGCCCCTTCCGACCAAGGCCTCCGCAAGCCTAGCCTCACACACGCCGAGCACGGTACCACTTCCCGCGCCGCCGCCGCCGCCGCCGCTTCCTCCGGATACCAACTCTACGACGATACGGGTCGGGCCGTAGAACTCGCGCACCTCGAACAGCAGCCCGCGCGCAACGCCGCCGCCGCTGCCGCCGCCGCCGCCGCCACTGCTGTTACTGCTGCTGCTGCTGCTGCTGCTGCTGCTGCTGCCGCCACCATGGCCCGGGTTGCCGGATTCATAACCCTCTCCGCCGTCGCCGCTACCATCGCCTGCACCACCACCGTAACGATCCCTCGCCAGACCGAGCGGGCCGTTCACTGCCTCCCTCTCTGGGGTGTGTGCGGTGCCGTTGCTGAAGGCGCGCCCAAACAAGCGGGCGCTGTGGTTAACGCTGCTGCTGCTGCTGCTGCCTCTGCCGCCGCCATTGCGCGCGACGCTGGTGCCCCCCCTAGCGCGGGAGGTCGACGATGACGCGTTCATGTCGCCGAGGTTGAGCGGCTGCGCCGGGAACCACACCGGATGATGGCTCCGCTGGGCCGGCTGCCCGGATTTTGTTGTGCCATCCACGGTGACGCGTGCCACGAGTGCGGGTTTTCGACGGGCGCTAAATATTTGTAATGCGTTGTCGGGGGTACCAGAACGGGGAAGGAAGGCAAAGGGGATAGACGGAGATGCAGAAAGAGCAGGGGTAAGGAGGATTGACACATGGGTAGTCGCCTGTACAAGTGGGGGATCGAACCTGTTCGTTGAAAATTGCTGTGCCGAGCACCACAAAGGTGCGTTACTTTCGAATACTACAGATGTGTGACTCCGAATACTGTACTACAAGGGCGAAGGAAACGCCGAGTAAACGTGGCCATGCTGCACAACACAGGTGGACCCTCGCGCGTTAGCGGCGGGGGGAGTGGGGCCCTTCTGCTGCCTCGGACACAGCAGTCGTAACTCACGTTCGAGACAGGGTGGACGTTGCCACAAGAAGGTCGACCCCGGTAGCCTGCACCACCGTTACCTCCAACACGCCGGCCTTGACCACCTCGCTCATCGTCAGCCTCTTACCCCTCAAGTGTGTGTGGGAGTGGGAGTCACCCGACTGGATGGAAAAAAGCGGCGCCCGGTCGACCGCTTCCTGTGTAGACGAGGAGGACGATACACACAGCAGCAGGAGCAGGAGCAGCAGCAGCAGCAGCAGTGTTGGTGTTGTGACATCCCCGCCAAAACGTTGGGAGGCGAGGGCACTTTTTTCTACGAAGAAGATGGAGAGAATGCAGTCTGCTCAGTGGTCAGTCGGTTACCGTGGCCCATGCTATATAGATGCGGGCACAGACGATACAACCACAAAATTGGGCAGCAGAGATCAGACGCATTCTCGACAGGTAAAACGTGTTCCACTCCACGTGACTCCCCCCTGGACCGACAAACTTGCCCCCCCAACTCTTGTCCACACGCGACAGAGGAAACATGCCCATTACTTCTCGCGCGAAGGAATTCCACCGCTACTGCTGCGTTGCAACGCGCCCATCAAGCCACGCCTCCGTGAAACTTCTGTAGCGGCTGCAGGAAACAACGTTGTCTGGCTAGATTGTTGAAAATGGGTTAACGAGGAGAGTCATGACCCCCCAGTTGGAACCGCATGTCACCGGCCACTGTACCACTGCTGCTGTACAACCCCGGGCACCCACCCAACACACCTATCTATGGTGGCCTTCATGCGCGAGGTACTGCTGTACCGCTGAGGCGCCACTCGGAGACAACCGTATCCAATGGCACAAACCAATCCGTCGAACAAATAAGGACTATTGCGGATACAAATGCGTACCATCGCCATGGTCGCCATATTTTCGAGTAGGGCGGTACCGGTACATGCGATTTGCGTTAGCTGTGAAGCGTTTAGTCGAGCACAGAACTGCGGTACAGTTGTAGAATACCATCTTACTACACTGTTGGTGGGCTGGCTGGCTACCGTGGGGATGATACAATCTTCATTGTGCCAAGAAAACACACAGCAGTCATGCGCGGTTTAGCTATTTGTACACAGGTGATGCGAGAGAGAAAGAAATCCCGGCCATGCAATTGCAATCAATCGCCCTGCTGTTGGTAGAATACCATAGTGTGCATAGGTCGGTTCAATCATGTGTTGAAGACAAGTGCAAAGTAGTAGGTTGAAAGGCGCCGAAAACGACGTGATGCAGTAATCCTATCCTATCTCTGATTCTCTCTACATTCGCACGGCAAACTTCTTTCGTCTAGACGCCCAGTACATACGTCGGGATGGGTAACAGTTCTGGTAATGTCTCCAAACTTTCCATTCCCGCTACCCAGACATCACATCCCGCCTTATGACGAGGATTGGACGATTGCACGTCGCACAGCAGTACACGGAGGGATGCACAACGGAGCTGCAGGGGGGAGCTGTGCGAGCAACTACCATTTTTCACTAGCGCAGACTATGCTAATCATTGACTCTAAACCGTCGCTCGTTTGTACCTGCGGTACGTTCTGTTTTGTTCCTCTTCTACAATCCTGGACCGGACCAAGAACGAACGCCTGTATGCTGTGGTACTGCTGTACTGCTGTTGTATACATACATACACCGTAAATGCCGAAGGGGGGTTGGTTCAACAGGGCAGACCCTGTGCGCCTTCCCGTAAAGTTGTTGTAATACGTCCCCTTTTCGGTGGCCTAGGCCGACAATGACCTTGCGCGTTTGCATACGTACGCGGTGAATACGCGCTGTGGATGTGCGTTGGTCTGATTAAAACTGGTGTTGGGTTGGACGCTGCTGCTGCTGCTGCCGTGTCGGTCAAAGTCTGTCCGATCTACTGCTGGCTGCAGCAGTGGTAGACACGCTGTTACTTCGAATGGGACAGGAGTGCTGCCAAAGGAAACGGGTCCGAAAGTAAAGCTCAGCCTTTCACGTAAACTATACCATGTCCAACCCGTGCATTGCTTGTGCCATAACGTAACCATAGAGGCGATATCCCTACGTAGTTTCGTATCACGCACGGGCACGTGTAACACGATCGCGACAGAGTTTTCCTCACTTGTGTGTCTCGTGTTCCCGATCCTCTCTCTAAGGCGCGATGCTCCCTCCGCTTCACACTACTCTCGGCGAGGAGAAAGCCAGTTCGGTCTGTTCTCGCCGCTCTGCCCTTCTTGCTCTACCCCTAGTGTGATGATCCAAGAGGTGCCGCACACCCTCGAGAGCCTGGCACGATGAGGACACCAGGATTCGTGGCAAGGAAACAAACCCACCAACAACGCCCCGGAGACACCCCGTTTGCTTGCTCCCAAGGGGGGGGCCCACAGATAATATTGATACCCCCCAAAACATACCCCCCCCACAGAAGCAGTTACACGTTTTTTTCAGAAAAAAACGGACAAAAAAACGGACAACGGACATCCGCGCTCCTTACTGTATGCATACGCGCATATGCACATATCAGAAGACAACACACGCGCTGTCCTGCTGGAAAGAAGGCCTTGGGAGATGAGAGCTACATCATATTGTCGAAGGTAAACCGACGAGAGCCGCAGCACGTCAATCAACACGGTGAAGACAACGATGTCGAGGTAGGGAGTTGACAGTCTGGTGCGGCCAAGGCCATGCAACGATCCGGGAGGGGGAGGGGGACACCAGCAAACGTCGGCGGGGAACATGCGGGTGAAGCCTCTGCCGGGCCATTACCGCCCTCAGGTGCAAACACGTCGCGAAAACAAGGCGTACGTACGGGGTACACACGTCGTTGTCTTCGGGCACCTTCATCACACGACGTTGCTCGCCGCTTTCAAGATCTTTTTCAGGTCGAAAAGGCAAGTACGACCCTCGTCGATATGCAATCTTGGTAGGCAGAAGAACGAAGGAGGAGGAGGAGGAG
>FN649744.1:0-17213 GCA_000310025.1 Ectocarpus siliculosus | reverse complement strand
GGTGGTGGTGGAGGTGGTGGTGGAGGAGGAGGAGGACGAGGACGAGGAGGAGGAGGGAGAGGATATACGCGGCCACTACCTTACAGATTCCCAGGACGAGAACTCGGAGGGGTCGTCCAATCGAGGAGGCTTGCATCATAGTTCAACATGTTGGAGCTCTCTACGACTGCGTGTGTTCTGACAAACGATGTTTGGTATTTCTACAATGCCCCGTCGGCGCAACTGCGTGAATTGTTTTGCCCAATGTACTGCTGTCTTCCTCGGCGAAGATCAGCTCATGAATGGGTTGTTTTTGGTGAGGCCTCCTGTCATGGCCGGAGGACCTCTCGCCAACAGGAAACTCCCGCACCAGCGCTGAACGCTCTCTCAGTGCCGGAGGGAGCCTTCACGTGATTGTACAATAGCACCGAGTGACACGTAGTTGCGCGGTAGGATGGTGTCAAGGTTTCAATACCGTTTTGTGTTCTCTCGAGACTTCGGGAGCGAAAGAGTCCACTGATCGCTTTTCGCACGTGGCCCATGCAGACAAACGTTCATCCGACGTACCACACACAGGAGTACTATCGTTTGTGTCAAATTCGAGTCAGTCTTGTCGGTTGGTGAATGATTTTACCTTGCAATATGTGGAGGTCAGGATATGGAGATTCAGGGAGCATAGACACACGTACATAAAGAGTAGGATCTGAGGGAATATGTGAAAATAGATCATCACTGTTCTTCCCGACGGTCCATGGCTCTTGCGATTCCCAACAGCTGCGAATAGTTGATGAATCTTTACGAGGATGGGCAAATGAGTCCACGAAGGCTCACCACACTCCGCACCAACCCTAGCTGGACTGAGTTCGCTCGGTCACGCTTGGTATTCCTCCCCACATCACACCAAAGGAAATAGCCAACCTCCGGTGGCAGATCATAGCCCCACACTCCGGACTCTTCGCTCACCCAGAGTAGAAGGTTAATAAAGAATGACTTTACTTTCAACCAGCTTTCGGTTCGATCCACTTTTCTCACTGCCATGGATGGTTGATAGAAACAAGCGAGTCTCGTTGTCAGCTCACCCGACATGTTGGCACCGCTCCGCCGCGCGTTTGTTTATCCGAACGCTGTAACCGTGTGGTGTATGGTGCTTACAAACAGCATGGGACCCCGTTGGGTGGACTACGGATGAGGAGTACGGGGAGGAGGAGGAGGAGGAGGAGGAGGAGGAGGAGGAGGACATCTTTCTCCATCCCCATCAAACCCCCGATGGTGTTGTCTTTCCCACGAGGAAATATGCGGAACTGGATGCCCTGCTTGCTGCTGCCGGGATGGTCGAGGGAGGCAAAGGCGAGGCAAACGACGCACAGCAATCGAGGCCTCAACCCGCTCTAGGATTCTCTACACCTCCCACAGCCCTCCCGTGAAGAAAAACGAGGCAATGAGCACCCTGGTCGCTGCATCATCCGCAGAGCGTTGGGATGCCTGTTAACCGGGTCACGGTTTACGTGAGCATTCGGGGCATGCAAGGCGCAGTCCGGAAGGAGCGATAAACAGAAGAGGACTGATGTACAGCGCTCTGACAGAACGGGGATATTGCTCATGCGGTTTGGATAATAGCACAAGACTGGTTGCGCAGCGTGTGTTTGTTCCATTTCCTCTTTGTGCTACAACTGGAAACATCTAAACACAAACGAGAAAGAGAGGCAGTGCAGGTCCCGGCGGCTTTGTCTGGTGGGACATGCACATTCTGATATTTGCGCTCTAGCAACCACATCAGTCGCGGGAGCTCGCATTCGTACGTCTTGCTCGGGTGTAGAGAGTACGTGCTGCGATGATGAACACAAGGAAGCGTGCCTCTGAAAACGGTCCGCGATGGCCGTTGAATGGCACCACGGTGTGCTCTTCTCTCTGGCTGATTTGTTGGTGCCTGTTGTCTCGAATTTGTCAGGGGACAGGGGACAGGTGAACGACTGAGCAACTGGAAATATTGTGTTGCAATAGTTGACGTATTTTCGCAATGTCCGTGCGCATTCACCCGCGTTGGTATGCTGTGGTAGCTTTCCGTCGCCTCGTGGACTGATTTCAGGCATGCTTTATTGCGTAGATAGATTCCCCCAACAAACTAAGATATTCCCGACTAAGAACGGGCAGATCTACCCCGTAACCTTAAGGGCGCGGTGGGGATCGCAGTTTTCCTCTTCAAAAACCCAGGAAACACCTGCATATCTCAGTTTTCCAAAGTCTAACTCCAGTACGAAGCTTCAATCGCAAATTAACCGTCCGCTGACCCCCTCTCGTGTACAATGTTAGTATCTGAGATTGTAGCCCTTGCGATACACTGCAGACTAGCGGTCCGCGATTTTCCAAACGACCCTTCCATCATCGAGATCGGTGAGCTACAAGCAGGATTCTTGCAGCTGCTGTGCAGTCCGATTTTGAAACGCTTCAAGCACCTTTGCTTCTAGCTAGACCTACATAAAAATCACCGCAGACAGTAAGATCGACTGTGGCGACGAGAAGAACATATGAAGGAAGAGCTGCGCTGAAGTTCGCGGCCCCACAGGCTCACATAGGCGCTGATTCGCCGTTGGTTGCTGATGTATGCTTGAAGCGTTTCAAAATCGGACCGCACAGCAGCTGTAAAAATCCTGCTTGTAGCTCACCGATCTCGATTATAGAAGGGTCGTTTGGAAAATCGCGGACCGCTAGTCTGCAGTGTATCGCAAGGGCTACAATCTCAGATACTAACATTGTACACGAGAGGGGGTCAGCGGAAGGTTAATTTGCGATTGAAGCTTCGTACTGGAGTGAGATTTTATGCAGGCGTTTCCTGGATTTTTGAAGAGGAAAACTAACTGCGATCCCCACCGCGCCCTAATAGTCTAATGCCTAGTTTCGAGTTCGAGTCTGCGCGAAGGTACGAAGAACATTTCTTTGCTTGTCCTGTACTCAGGGCAGTCTGTCATCTGTTGCAATAGTGCCATCGAGGAAGAGAAGAATTGGCGCTTCTTTTCACTTTGAAAGTTTCAAGGAGGGGCAGGGTATCGCTCGAGGTCCTGACGGAAACAGATAATCGAACAGTGGAGGTGACAGACTTGCATGTGATACTGCGGCACACAGGTGCCCGTCCGCATGTGCATGTACCGCTCACCGCCGTATGCGGGACGAGACTACCCACTTGGCGGTGAGATACGAATCCCATGTTAGTGCGCTAGCTAAGCGCTACGAACCCAATCTTTGCCCCTTGCCAAGGCGGGTTTTTGCCGACCAAACAATCCCTCGTTCATTTGGGTCGTCGTTTGTTACTTTTTAGGTTTGCCGTCCACTTTATTCTGGATGTGGACGTCGGTCCTTACACCTTTCGGTACAACACTGGACACACCAGTCGGGGTCACACGGAAGGAGGCCACACAGGAGCGGTTTTCTCCGCCTTCCTCCTGTGTTGCTTGCCTTGATTTTGATCGCGCGAAGGGCTCAGCGGTTCCTTTACATCGTCGACCGTAACGTCGAACTCTTGCGTACACACGATTTATCGCTTTCCACGTTGTTATGAATTAATTGTGAGACAAATCCGAGTTCGTGTGACTGCACTGAGATTCGAAACCATGTCCAAACGTCAGCCATTTGCGAGGTTACCTATCCAAGCGCTCAGCCACGGGTGTGTGGCCGAGCATTACTGTCCAAGTTGTTTTTCCTTTAGCGGTATGTGTTGTGCACCTACCAAGAAGACGATGCCAGGGTGTCTTTCTGCTGGCACAAGTAGCACACGAGTGCCTTAATCCAGGTCCCAGTGACAGCGACATACATTTCAGAACAATTACTTCTTGCAAGAGGGAAACGACACGCCCCCTCGTTTGATCCCCCCCATGCGGAAATCAACCAGGTTGCTGCCTCGCTTGCTGTGACCATGCTTGTCCGACCATGCTTGATTGCTCCCTCTACGCCCGAACACCCCGGGCATAGATTCGGTGGATGGAACAAAAGGTCCCACTACCGGCAGTTATGACCACGGTGATGCTCCGGGTGTTTTCAAAGCTGTTCACGGAGGGGGGGGGGTGAACCACGATCAGCGAAGGGGTGACAGCGATGGTAAATTGGCGGCAACAGGCGTTGTTGGGGCTTTAAGTGTGCGAACGACTTTTATCAATCCATCAGTACAAACTGTTCTTGATGTCGACATGGTTCATTCTTGAGTGAGACAACGGTATGCAAAGCATTGAAGAGAACACCACGAACGGAAGGTAATCGAGGGTGATGTGATAGTCATTGTGCGGGGAGGGTAGACCGAGTTCGCTACGTAGTGCTCTGTTGTTTTCCACGAACACATTGTGATGAATATACAGACACACAGCTCACACACCGAGGCTAAAAGATAAACGCACTTGCACAATTCATGCATGGTCGTTCATCGCTATGTCGTAAACGAAACAATGACTGAATCGACCATCCCAACTGCCTTTACGTGCACGTTTCAGAAGTAACGGGCAGCACACCTCTTGACGCCCCGCACGTCCACATCGATGTCTCGTCCTGATACCTCCTCTCTTGACCACTTGTGCTGACCATCGGCCGGTAGTGTCACCGCCTTGCAGTCGGCGTGCGCGGAGCCGAGCAGGCCTTTGCTCGAGTGTACAACAAGGCTTAGCACCGAGCTCGCCCTCAAGTGTACTGATGATACACGAACGGAGCTCGAGAACCTGGTGATATAACGCGAGAGAAGTTCAGATCTCAAATCCATAGCTTTCAAACGACAATCGCTTGTTTCTGCACATGATTTCCTTGTGTATGGTGACGATAGACTTGTATGTCCCTACCATGGCGTGGAAGATCTTTCCATGTTCAACTGAAAGTCACAGAAAAAGTGTTGTCATTTTTTCAACAGAAAGTGTTACGAGCTTAGAACTGCCACAAAGTACCCGTGCCGTGTTTAGCTTTGATATTTTGGTTATCCGTCTAACTTTGCGAACCTCGCAAAGTAGTTTTGTATCTTACCTAAGGGTCATCATCTGCGGGAAAAGCCCGGTTGTTGTTAGGGTCGGTTGGCCACCTGAAGATGATATTCCCAACCGACGATTGGCCATGTGGGAAGAATCACTCACAGCCTGTCCCACTATCGCTCCTAGCTCCTGTCCCCAAGTACAGGTGGCCTCCGTGACAAATGGTGATAGATCTTGAGGTGGATCCAGTGACATATTTGGGGTCTCCTCAACCTCGATTCCCCTGCTACATGTAGAAGGGTATGGTGATGGTGTTTTGTCGGACTTGGTTTGAAACTGCACGTCCTTCGACCCCGCTGCAGGGGCTGAACGGCGTGCCGAAGGTGGCCCAACAACTGACGTGTAGCCCGTGGCCACAGCTTCCAGCGTCTTTCCGGGTAGCAGCGAATTTGAGAGGGCGGAAGGAGGAGATAAGACTACGCCACCACCGCTGCCGGCCACGCTTGTTGCACTCACGGTGTAAAGCGGAGCCGTCTGAGGCAGCAGAGCCTGCTGCCCCTGCCAAGAGCGTCGATCGATTGCATCGCCATCCCCACGGCATTCTGCCGGAGATATTTCCCCAAGATCACTGCTGTCAGGCCCACCACCAAGTCGTGAAGGCCCGGTGGCACGGCTTGCCCCGAACTCAGGAGATACGAAGGGCTCATGCAAAACACGAGAGGGCTTGTTGCGAGTAGCGCGACTAACGGGAGTGCCAGCTTCAGGCGATTGTCGCGACGCTGGAACGGTTACCATTTCGCAGAGGCTGCAACCGCAGCGGCAGCAATATAAAAACTAACAGGCGTGCGAAATGGGGTGCCCAGAGAGACTGTGTTCTTATGCTGCATGCGTATGTCGAAAGAAGAGGGCGAGCTACATCCGGTATACATGTGTCGGCTACTGTCGGCACACATCATTGGTTCAAACAAGGACCGCCGTTTTGTCCCGAAGCGAAACCTATTCGACCGCCTCCTCCAATGGGCCGCTTCTTTATGTTTCATGCCGCCATGTCGTCCTAACCGAGCTACCACGTGTGTGCGTCTCGGTTTAGGTCTTGGTCGGAAGACGCTCTCCAGCGAACATGACGGTGCAGCTAAGGAGGCGAGGAGTTGCGACAGTTGAGCCAGTGAAGATTGATCATGTTGAAGACCGGAGGCCGACGGCACGAGGCAAAGGCTTGTCTAAGATCCTCAAGGCACGGCGCATGAGACTATTTGCTACAACACCAGTAGACGTACAACAGTAGTCTTATGCTGTAGGTGTTGCGATGTAGATGCATAGGTTGCCCATATGCGTTCACACTCTTGTATTGCCTATCTTAGGTTTGATATTTTGGTTTATTGTGCGGACTTGTACACTACACACGCACGTGGATCCGCCAACCTTCGCAAAATAGAGCGAAAGCGCACGGATTGGTGTACGGACGGTGTTGGCTCATGATCCAAACGCAATGCTTTTTACACGTAGAGAACAGATGAGCCGTATGACTTAGCCGTTGTCAGTGGGGGCGATTGCGATTGCACAATCGATAGACCCCGCCACAACTCTTTTATCAACAACGTACAGCAGTAGTCTCCATTCGGCGGTGCAACTTGCAGAGACCGACGCGGCAGAATATGGGCGTACACTACATCGCAGCGGTCCGGCTCATATCCATGTTTCTGGGGACGGCATGTTGTCCATAAGTCTTGATCTGCATATAGCCCACTTGCCCAACCAGATTAAATGTAGAATGAAGGCATCCATTGGACTCTTGTAAAATACTGCTGCCGTGTGGACAACAAATACATGCAATAATGTAGTTTAAATGTTCAAAGGGCCAGAACGCTGCATCTTTCTTGACCAAACCTTAGCGCAAGGTCTACAGATTAAAACAGCCGAGGTTTTTTGGCAAGCACAACGGAATTCACCTCTACCTTTTCTAACATGGTAGAAGTAAAGAAGTAGTATCCGAGGAGGATCGCCCACTCCACCTAAAATCTGGTTGCGAGCGGCGAGAGCACTATATGTAGAACCCTGCAGACTAGAGAGAGAATCAAGGACTGTAGTCTACATATATATATACGTGCGACCCGTGGCACACTACATACATAGGTACATAGTAGAGGGTTGTTGGCTCCACAGGCGCTGGAAATGGCGACGACGAGAGAAACGTGCGACATGCTACTCTTCAATAACAGCAGCAGAGTAGCGTCGGAGCCGAAAGCGGAAAACACCCGTGAAAAATTTTAAGGCAATCGTGTGAAGCCGTATCTCTCATCATCCGATATGAAATATCATAAAATAATGTAGCTTGGTTCAGAGGATCACGCGTCGTTTGTATCACGAACGGTGCTAAAGTGCTCTCTTCTTTTGCAAAGCAACAAGCTAGAAGAGCGATATTTAGCGTCTGGAAAAATCCAATTGCTGGCGTACGTGTAGCTCTTGATTGCACCAATCCACATCGATCGGCCCATTTGCAAGAGACCATCGAGTGAGTGTAGATGACCGCACCCAACAGTAGTAGAATGTTAAATGATGGAGTAGAGATGTGCATGGTTGTCATCACCTCTCGACGTGATGTGTCTTTCTACGGTTAGAGCAGCGATCTACGTAGTTGTTTTGTTCCCAGGTGCATAAGAGACAGCGGGACATATTCGTTTATTGCAAGTCAGGCCGGCCCTCACCGTTTCTAGTCGCCCCAGTGTTAAGGAGGTGCAGAAGACGAATGGATATTGATGTTGACTACTTTTGAAATCAAACGCGAGAGCACCAGAAATTGCACAACAGACATACAAGACCAGTAGGAATGCACCGCGAAAAACAGCAATCGTTGATTCTCGCACAGGGCGGCAGTAGAGGCTGCTCAAAACATACCTTTCACGCGTCTTCCTCCACACACCCCCTTTGAAATCAAGACAAAAATTCACACCATTCTAAATTCTAGTCAAAAGAGCCAAAACGGAAGGCGCTCAAACAAGGTCAATTTAGAGGGTTAGGTGTCACATTCTATTGTCATTAGTAGAGTAGAGGACATCATGAAGATGCGTCGTGTAGTGTGTGCTGACACGTGTAGGTTTGCTACTGGAGCTGAAATATCGAAGGTCGCAGCAGCCTCTGAAAACAGTCCGAAATCTGCGCCGGAACCAAGCGGCATCCAACATTTGTCACAGCCGTGCTCGCCGCCACTGACCCCAATCTCCTGAACTGCGGGTTTACAGCAGTAGCTGATGACACTAGCTACTGCTGACGACCCGTGGTTCAGGGGTTTGTGGTCCGTGGCGGTGATCGCGGCTGTGACAAATGTTGGATGCCGCTTGGCTCTGCCGCAGATTTCGGACAGTTTTTAGAAGTTGCTGCGACGTTCGATATTTCGGCTTCAGTAGCAAACTTGAACGTGCCAGCACGCACGACGCCTCTTCATGGTGTCCTCTACTGATGACAATAGAACGCCTACCCTATAACCCTTAAGGGAAAGTTGTTTTCTTTCTTTGTACAATATAGGATTAAAGTATGGGAAGAGCCAGCGTCGAAAACCCTTTTCTGCACCCCTTTAAGACAGCCATAAGCCACGTAGTGTCAGAAATGCGATGTTAGGGTGAATCAAAGCTGTACATGAGCTCCCCGCGATGAGTTATCAAGCTATCAAAGTAGCCGAATAGATGCTGTTGATATGTCTTGAAATGCTGTCACACCGCATACGTCGAACTTTCACCCACTACAAATCAACAAACGTTCCAACTGACTGAGCATCACCACAAAAATGAGCGAAAGTCCAAGATCCATAGGCAACAATCAATCTTGTTCCAAGAACATAGATAGGTGCCTGTCTGTTGAGAGAATCAAACATACATGTCATGCGTCGGGATGCGACAGTCATCTACATTATACTGGGAGTATTTTTTTGTGAAATATTTCATGGACTTCCATGTTGGCTTCCATGGGCTTCCATGGACTTCCATGGACTTCCATGGACTTCCATGAAAATTTTCATTTTTTCCATGGAGCTCCATGGAAATCCATGGAAAAAATGAAAATTTTCATGGAACTCCATGGAACTCCATGACACCATGTCCTCCATGGAAGTCCGTGGAAGTCCATGAAATATTTCATTATGGAAGTCTATGAAACATTTCATGGGCGTTCGAGAAGTATTCCACTGACCCCAACTTGGTGGACAAATGCCGACAATGAGCCTTGGCTGTGTTGGACATCGATGTCCATGAAATGTGTGCATGGGGCTTCCACGGGCTTTCAAGAAAATTTCACTCGTTTCCACGGAACTCCATGGACTTCCATGAAACTTTTCATGGAAATCCTTGGACTTCCATGAAAATTTTCATGGAACTCCTTGGACTTACATGAAGTTTTTCATGGAAATCCTTAGACTTCCATGAAACATTTCATGGAAACATTTCATGGAAGTCCAAGGAGCTCCATTGAAATTCTTATGGGAATCCGTGGACTTCCATCAAATGCCATGAAAAGTTTCATCGAAGTCCAACGTGGAAGTCCATGGAGCTCCGTGAAATTTCCACGGAAGTCCATGAAAATTTCCATAGTACATTGGAATTCCGTGAAATGTTCCATGGAATTCCATGAAAAGTTTAATGAGTAACAACTACTATTATAAGGCGGGCTCAAGGGCGCTCCTGCTCCAAGCCGAAAAAAAAGTGGTTGACGCCACCCTCTGCCCATCGGCAGAGCCGCGGGAGAAACCTGACGGCCGGACACAACAACCCCGTCGACGGCCTCCACCGCCAGCTCGTCGCGTTCAGTAATGAATGGGTGTCCCATCACAGGCCCCATCTAGTGAACCGTCGAAGAATGTAGGGGCGCAGGAAGGCGAAAGGGCAAGGTTTCCAACCGGTATCTAGCCATTGCCGCCTCGGGAACAAGTGATGGTTACATGTGCGTATCTCGAACGGGTAGTCTTTCTGTGGATATTTCCCGTGTAGTTTATGATAAGCCTATGGGGGGAAACGGATTATTGGCAATTAAACCACAGGACGACGGAGAAAACACACGGGGTATGACATTCACTACCTGTGAGGGGTAACTACCGTTACGGTAAGGAAGTAGGACAGGAGGACGGACGACTGTAGGGCAGCATTTTTGACACCCAGATTTATTGGGTTCGAGTGCTTCCCTTCTTCCCTTCCGTGTCTGCGATAACTTCTCCCTCTCTCCCTCTCCCTCTCATTAATATGGCAGGGTTTGGCTTATCGTTTTCCCTCGTCTGGTGCACTCTGCCACATGTATGTTGCCCCGCACCTTTTGTCCACGGATGGATTCACCCGATATTACACTGTGTAGCATTTTGCCGGCCAGGGTATGAAAAGAAAGGCGGAATTAAAAAGTGGGTCGCGGGCCCAGTTTCCGTTTGTGATTTCGTCGTCACTGCCAAGCACAAGTTGTTACGGCGCTTGTATGATCTATCAAGTGGACGAAGGTCGGCATTTATATTATTGGAAGGAGTTTCCGCTGAGGTAGGTCAGCAGGTGCGCTTCGAAGCCCTTGTTCAGGGGAGTGTCGTGAACAAAAATTCAAGACCCTTACGGCAGAAAGTTAGGCCTACTAATCGAAAACCGGGGTATTCTTTTTTTTTGGGGGGGGGGACACTCGGTGTGTGTAGTGAAATGGAACCTGACATGGGTGGTACACGATGTCAGAGTGGCGACCACAGGCATTGCTAGCGTTTCCTGCTTCGGTTGAACATTTTATTGGCAAACGAACCAACCGAGTCTGCAGAGGAACACATCGGAGTCACCTCTTCCGATAGTGGACGCTACCGGCGCATCTAATGGTCTAGGGGTTTGTCAGTGACGGTCAACCCTAGACATCTACGATGACGAGCTTGGGCAACAACACCCAACCCCCGCAATAATGTGCAAGGTCTAGACTATGCTGATGAACAGGAGGGCCATTCTGGGACGACGAAAGTTGCAGTACATGAAATTCCACACCGCGGGACACGCAGCCAGCGAAATGAACCTATGCATGTACCGATCGCAGTTGTCGACTTATTGCTGTACCTGCCTCAGCGCAAAAATTTGAATTTTGTCCGGGAGAGGGTTGCCGCTACACAGAGTCGATATTCACCGCAGGACTTTCCTGACGTCCGTCGTATTCGGGGTGAAGTAGATCACGCTCCCGCTGGCCTACGACCAACCGGTCACGGGGCGAGTGCACTCAATGCCCGGCCGGTGCCCGCTGCTTCAGGTCTTCGTTTTGGCGTGGAACAGTTGATAAACTCGAATTCCGCCGAGCAGTCTCAGCCCACTCCCGGGGGTTCTTGTTGAGCGCAGCAGGGTAGTTTATCCGGCAGCCACTGGCCCTACTATCTTCTCTCTCCTCTGCTGCTGTTGTGTCGCCGGTCTTCAGTCCTGGCTGGTCTGCAGATCTTGCGTCGCAGCTGTGATGGTCAGGCCTCGTCGATTCTTCAGACACCAGTCAGGATGCCATCCACGTATAGAAATGTGAAGTGTCGAGGTGCCCTGTACCCAAGGGTTGTCTGCAGGCGGTCAAGCCTTAGTGCAGTTCCAGACAGAAGTCTGTGTGATGTCCAGACCGAAGTCTGTGCAGACCGAAGTCTGTTGAGGCAGTGACCGAAGTCGATGTTGTTTCTAAATGCCGCTTCTGGGACTTGTTCTTTCTCTTCTTCCGCATACCTCGTGATCTCTCGCTACAATTACAATCCTCTGATCAGCCATCAATTCATTCATGAACTCGCTCGAACTCGTCGTTACATGCTACGTTCTACCAAACGTCACTTATCATACCTAATACAGCTGCTTCTATTCTACTACACACATCCCACAGCAGTAATGCGCTATATTTCAACCGCATTAAGGGGAACAAGTCGGTGGTGTTCCACGTCCGTCCCTCGGTTGGAAATTTACACACGCTTTGCTCTGTCTGGTTGTTTCCGTTGGGGGTTGGGCGCAGATCGGCCTCAACACCAACCTCTTGTTATCCGAAATATGTCGCACTACCCGCAAGGACAACTGCCTGTTGATTTCATTCGAGTTGCTTCATCGTATCGGTTTCTAGATCACCTAGGATAGATAGAGAGGAGGGGTAGGAACCGGCGCTGAAAATACACACAATCCTCGCGCCTGACTCCCCCTCACAAAACTCTCTCTTTCGCCCTCTCCGCACGCAAGTCAGGTACATCCAGCCGGGGATAAAAACGGCTACTACTGCTACTGTACGCAGGGGTCTGGAGTAACCAAGTCCCCGAATGGTACTTGACCATTCAACCCCACCAAAGCCGAGGGCTACTCAAGACTACTGACCGCATGCAGCCGGCCATACCACTGCCCACGCGCAGTCAGCCCCTCGTTCCCCATATCGTACCTTCCACGTCAGACCTCGTCCCGTTCGTCAGTTTTCGTGACACCCGACGCGAGTCCTGGACAGACATTGTTCTGAGCATAATGCTTGTATACATCCGACGACTTTTTCTGCTTTTTTCCTTCTCTCTTTTTTTCCCGCTCAGGAATGTGTCCGGCCGATGCCAACGCCGCAGCGCCCCCGGTACGTAGCGAATGTAATGCATAGTGTTGGGGGTCTCGCCCGGATTCGGCAACGACGTCTCGGAGCGCCCTCAGCGCTCTACTGTGCTTCACCACTCGTACCGCCCGCCCCTTCTCGTGGAAAGACGATAGTGATGCGGAGTCGGGCAACGTCGCAGTACACGATAACAGCTCCACAACAAGAGGGACTTCCCCGCCACTCGCTCTTACCCCCGACTGCACGGTCCCCTAACGTAACCCCGCGTCCGCACACGAATGTTCCCTCTCTCATCCTGATCACCCTTGTGACCACGCAAACGCAACTCTATCCGATCGGCCTTGTGGTAATTGCGGAAGTCTACTAATAGCTCGTTGCCAAAAAAATGAGCTACATCCCCCCGTGTGAGACAATGAGATGCGTGTGCTGCACCAGCGTCGTTGACGAGAAACCTCGTCAGACCAGGTAATGAAGACGAAGCTGAGACCAAGACACAACCACACAGGACCCGTCCCCAACTCGGGACCATGCATTCCGCGTCACGCAGCATGCACCAGGATAATGGTAGGCGCACACGACGGGGGTTGCCTAGAGCTGCATGATTCCTTGCGATCCCCCGAAATGCGCTATAGCAACGGCGACGAGGTGTCCAACTCAACAGACGCGCGTCCGCCCTGTGGTGGAACTGCACCGCTGCGACAGTCCCTTAAATCGTACTAGCGGAGTAGCTCCCTACCTCAAAGCACCATGCAGATACGTCAATCAGCTCCCATACCCTGCGGTTGTTGGAGATGCCAGTGTGGAAAAAACGCGGTTTGCCTATCACCTCTCGAAACGTGCGCACCAAGATCTGAAACCCGACGCGTACGTGCGTCTAGACGAAGGCGCAATTGACAACCCGACGAGCTTCACGCCAAGATGTCGGAGACCAGGTCCCGTCCTGCCTGCCCCAGTTCTTGCGCCTGCCACTGAGGTAGTCCCCGCGCTGCACGAGAAGGCCCACGCCACCATTTTTTTTTCCAGCTTTGTCCGTTTCGGAAGAAGAAAGATGCTTGAGGCCTATCGCTGCTCCCCCCGACAGCGCCAACTGCCCCACTTCCGCCTCCGTCGCCGGTGCCGCCGCTAGCCCGGTCCTGATAGCCTCGGGCGCCCCCCCTGGAGCCCCCGCGAGCCCCCGATGATGTGCCGCCCGAAACGGAATCCTTGGGGTGCAGCAATCGGCAGTTGGCGTTCTCGCAGCCTCCCTTGACGTGCGCAAAGCAGATGCACGTCTCGCGGCGGTGGTACCCTGAACTCGTCCAGGATGCCCTCTCGTTGGGCGCCGGTCCTTCTTGGCGCATACGCTTCGTCGGCGACATGACGTCTGACGAAGGGGGCGGCCGAAAATAGGCGGCATTTCCCAGCCCCCCGTACGCGATGAAGTTCCTCGTGGTGGTGAACTTGGGCGTGGGCACCGGGGGATAGTGCTCGACGCCGACCGGAGGAGCGGGGTAACCCCCTGTGATGGGGAGCGCGACAGAACCAGTCGTTGGCGAACGTCGTGAAATCCGCGTCAAGGAAGGACAGGAGAAGGCGCCGACTGGCGTCAGTCCGTGCCTCTTCGCGGTGCTTGCGGAGGTGATTGCGTACGTCGCGAAGCCCCTCGCGGAGGGCGTCTTCGAGAAGACGCAGTCGAGCGACACTCTCGCTGACGATGATGCCGTGCCGCGACGCAAGGCATCGCTGGATACCTCGATCGTGGTATCGAAGAACTCGTCGATGTTTACCGTTGCCGATGCTCTGTCGGACGACATACGCCAGTCCGAGACGCAGAATCGTGTGAAGGTGTTTAGCGTCGACGCGATCTGCGGGTTGATGTGGACTTCTGGGTAGGATGCTTGCCACTGGGAGGCCGTGGAGTGCTCATTAGGGGGGGCTGAGCAAGAACCAGCCAGGCCATGCGTGTGTGGAGGTTCTTCCACTTGGCCATTGATTCCTTCAGGGCCATCTTCTGGACGGCCGCAGTGTCGCCGGCGTAGCCGCGGCCGGTGGCGGCCCCGGCGTCCCGAGCCGCTCAACCTCCCCCGCAGACCCCCGGCAGCGCCACGAAGCTGACTAATGGAGAGGTCATCGATTTGCGCTTGCATCTGATCGACCACCCCCCGGTGCTCCCCAGCCTTCTGCGCGAATGTCTAGGCGAGTTCTTGCAGGTGCTTCTGCAGAGCGGATATTGGTGACGGCCCCTCAGACTGAGAGCGCGTGGCGGTGGCCACGCGCCGCGTCGCGGTCCCCCGGCCGTTCGCGCGAGGGCTAGAACGGGCAGTCGCCCGCCCTGTCCCCGACCTAGCTGACGACCGTGCTGACGATCGTGCCGGCGTAGAACCAGCTGCCTCCGCACCGTGCGCGTTCGTACGAGACGACGACCGGGTGACCCGCGCCCTCGATCTCGCGCGTGTCTGGTCATGTTGAAAACGTTTGGGCGACGAAGACACTTCAAGGCATAGCCTCAGATTTCATCGACAATCGACGTTCGATCGACTTGCATTGCACTCCGGATCCGACTACCTACCGAGGAGGGGGCGATGGCCGAAGCAAGCCCCAAGCCCAGCAACAGGGCACCGTTCGAGCGACAATTTCTTTTTGTTTGACATTGTTACGTCTTTATCGTGGTTGCCCTTCGGATCCGACTACCTATTGAATTTTCAGCGTCGGCCAAAGCCAGCCACCAACTCACAACAGGGCACCGTTCGAGCGACGTTGTATTTGCACTCCGCGTCTAACTAGCCTACTATTCTATAGGCGATGTCCAAAGCCAGCCACTAACTCAATAACAGGGCACCGTTCGAGCGACGTTGTATTTGCGCTTCGGATCCGACAAGCCTACTGAGTTGGCGGCGATGGCCGGAGCCAGCCGCCAACTCGGTAACAGGGCATCATTCGAGCAACATTATTTCGTGTTGCGTTGCAAAGGAGATATGGGGGGTGGCATCATCCATCATCAGCCGCGACCCTGTTTGTTTTTTGTCGGATTGGCTAATTTTTCGTTTTTCAGTTGGCTATTTCCGTGCTGCAGCCGCGATGGCCACCGAAGCGACCCCGCTGCTGCCACGCGCCTCAAACCGAATGACGCGGGGAAAAGAGAAGGAATGTATGAGGCAACGCCAATCGTGTCGCGCTCGGCGCGTCGTGTTCGCGTTCATGTGCTCTGCACCCACCTGGGGGTAGCCTCTTCCGCCCACGGATGTTGTGTTCCTCGCCTTGCCCACTCGTGCTACACGCCTGGCGCCTAGCCTCCAGCCTGAAGAAGAAACACACTACTTTCTTCGCCACCTGTTGTAAGTTGGCCAGTTCCGCAATCCTTCGGCGTGCCGGCGTACTTCGATGGTCCTCTCTCGTGCTCACAAGCGCTACGACCTACGACACCGGTGCACGTGTTTGTTCCTGTGGTGTCCAGAGTTTTTTTTGGGGGAGGCACGCCAAATCTAATCTACGTAAAACCAGTCCTCAGTTTTGCAACAACGATGCTTCAACTCTTACGGTATCAACAACGGCAGTGCTATTTGCTCTACCGGTGGATTAACCTCTTATTTGCTCCACCAGGCAGATCTCCACCCACAGAGCTCGAGTTGACCTCAAACCAATTGCATCGTGTACGTGTGTACTACTGTACAGCTATCTGAAATGCTACTTAAAAGCTAATTCCGACCAGTGGCCGCAGAGATATGCTGAAAAGGGGGGTTCCGCAGCATGTCAAGAAGCAGTAATCGCCTCGAAACTCCGTCCACACACCTCCAATTGGCCTCACCCCTTTTGGCATCGTGTCCGCACGGTCCATGTTGTTCTTCTAAGCTATCGGGCACTCACATCCGATATGTTCCCTCAGAGATATGGTCAACAGAGGGGGTTCCGCAGCATCTAGGGGGTGGGGGAGACGTGTACTCATAGTCGTGCATGCCGCGCGTAGTCGTTACATCATTGACCCCGTATCCCCACAAAGCCGGGATGGAGCACGCCGGGTTCTCACCGGACCAGGCTCTCACATCACCAAGCGCGAAGTGCCGTGGGGTATTCGGCGAGTCGCATGAAGGGTGCGCTGCATCCTGCTATGGGTGTTCGGCATCTTGTGCTTACTTCCTTGCGTACGGATGACAGCTGCGCTGCGAATGACTTAATTTATTTTCTGGTGCTTTCACTTCCAGAGACGGTTATGAGCATTGTTTAGCTGCCTCGAGGATGCTTGACCAATTAAGCACACCGTGGTGCGATCATCCCCTTGCGCGGAGTGAATGTTCTCGACCCTGCACAACATGATCTACTCGACCACGATTCATGGTTACCGCAAAAAAAAAAGCGGTAACCTGGTTGCCGAGCTCACGAAGTGATCGGCTTGTTGTACAACATCGCTGCCAAGCGACGAAAACCCAACCCCGATGGCAAACGCCGAGGGGGTTGGGTGGGGGTGGGGGGGTGGGGGGGTGTACTCATAGTCGTGCATGCCGTAGTCGTTAGACCATTGACCTCGCATCCCCACAAAGCCGGGACGGAGGATGCCGGGTTCTCACCGGACCAGGCTCTCACATCACCAAGCGCGAAGCGCCGTGAGGTATTCGGCGGGTCGCATGAAGGGTGCGCTGCATCCTGCTAAGGGTGTTCGGCGTCTTGTGCTTACTTCCTTGCGTACGGATAACAGCTGCGTATGACTTCGTTTATTTTCTGGTGCTTTCACTTCCAGAAACAGTTATAAGCACTGTGTAACTGCCTCGAGGATGCTTGACCATTTTAACA
>FN649743.1:4551678-4589578 GCA_000310025.1 Ectocarpus siliculosus | reverse complement strand
GGGTATCCGAAACACCAGAAGGGTTGCAAGAACAAATAGATGCGGCGGTAGGATACACCCGAAAATGGAGACTGTCGGCGAACGTAGGAAAATGCGCAGTAGTGGTCTGTAACGAAGATAAGAAAAATCCCGTAGAATTCAAATGGAAATGGGGGGAGGAAGAACTACCGGTAGTAGACAAGTATACGTACCTGGGAGTAGAGATTTCGAAGGAGTGCTCATGGGACGCACACATAGCGAAGTTGATTGGGAAGGGTAAAGCTCAGATAGGCAAGATGGACGAGATCCTTACGGACCCACACCTAGACACTAGGATTAAGAGGTGTATTCTCTTGAAGGTGATTGTACCTAAGCTAGAGTATGCAGGAGAGATATGGGAAGGTAACGAAAAGGCCGTCAAGCAGCTGGAAACGGTGCAGATGGCAGCGGCCAAGAAAATACTAGGATGTTCAAGTACAACGAGCAACACTGTATTGAGAGCAGAATTGGGAATGTACTCTCTTAAAACAAAGAGAGACATGCAGAAGTTGAATTGGCAGTACAAGGTAAGTAGATTGTCGGACGATAGACTACCAGCCATGGTTGACAAGGCAGCTTGGGGAAAAGCGACTCCAGGAAAGAAGGGAATCAGATGGGACAAGGTGGTAGAGAAGGTTTGGAAGGAGATAGGAGACGAGGAGGAGACGTTGGACACGGAAGGGTTCGGGGGGTTCAAGACGAAAGTCAAGGAGATGCTAGAGAGTAGGGAGGAGACAACCCTTCGGAAGAAGGTACGAAGCGAAGACCACTTGGAGATATACGGGAAGTTGAAAGAAGGGATAGGGATGAACAAGTACTTGGACGGCCCCATGGACTATGCGAAAAAGCTGAAATTCCAATTTCGAGTAGGCGATCTGGACTTGCCAGAACGGAGGAAGAGGTATACCAGCCGTAGGAGAGAGGAAGAGGAGGATAGACACACATGTCCATGTGGCAAATCGGAGGAGAGTAGACCCCACATAGTTGGGGAGTGTGAGTTGTACAGGAAGGAAAGAGAGGATCTCGAGGAGGAAATGAGACAGAGAGGGTGTGACATGGACAAGTTTGGTAAATTAGACAACAGCGAAAAAACGATCGCGATAATTGGGGATAGATGGTGGGCACAAGAGGCCCTAGAGGACGGGGATAAGATGTGCAAGAAATTTTTATGGAGTTTGTGGCAGAAACGTAAAGAGCTCCCAAATGTTGGTGGTGTCTCTAGTAGGGGTAGGAACGGTGCTCCGTCTCGAAAGGGACGCGTGGTCAATGGTCAAATGACTACGGCAAGCAACAAATGAGTCCCCCCCCCCCTCCTGTTCTCTGTCTCAGCGGCACCCGGTCGAACCCGTGGCCCTCAAGTCGGGCCTCGATGATGTCGCCTTGCATCCCCTCCTGTAGAGACTCCGCCAACATTCTTGTCCCTCCCATTGATGTGTACAGGGGAATGCGGTGTGAACTCAATGCTTGCTGTTGCCGCGGCGGCACCGTACTGGTGTTCCCCCCCTTTCTCTCCTGAAACGTTTTGCTGGAAATTTCTCGCCTCCTTGCTTGCTAGGGTGGGACATGATCCCGCTCTATTAATGCACACGCTAGTAGCTCTATGGTTTCTATGCCCAGGAGCAAGCATTTCTATCGTGAGAACGCACATTCTGCTCTGCTGTGGGGAACTATCTTTTGTCATGATCACCAACCATGGTTACTGTTTCGTAAATGGTTGAGTCCCCTTCGCGCGCCCCCCCAAACAGATGGTTTAGCAGCAGTTTTTGCCTAGGGTCTGAGTACAGGGGCTCCGTGATTGGGGAGGATCAGTGGGATTGGCTCGAAGGGCAGCTCGAGGACAGCGATGCTTCGGTCCACGTGTTTGTCTCCACCCTTCAGGCAAGTCACAAGTGTGCGGGTTGTTGCCTCGTTAGACCTGACACAACGGGTCCGCTGAAACTGAAGGAAACAACTTGTGTGAGTATGTCCGAGAAGGCTTTCAAGATGATGAAGCTGGCCTCTTGCTGATTTTGAACGAGATGACAACCCACGTGCAGAACGAATGAACCCTTGCTACCTTTGAAGGGAATGACAACATAAGTGCTGGAAGAATGCTCCTCTCGATCAAATTCGCTCAATATCGACCAATCGGTTATCTCCCCGCCCACTCAGGTGTTGACGTCGAACCCACTGGTGGAGTCGTGGGGCCACTTCCCCCGCAGCCGCGAACGCCTGCTAGACCTACTTCACCGCACGAATCCCCCCGGGCTGGTCATCCTATCCGGGGACGTTCATCACGCCGAATTGGCGTCGGGTTGGAAGGCGTCGCCTCCAACCGAGGGTGAGCTGTTTTTTTCAGATTTTCTCAGTATAGTATTGCCCTGGATTTTGAGGTTCAATTTCGACGTGGTCCACCCCCAACCAAAGGTGACTTTTGTTGCGGCGGGTGGAGGCCCACGAAGAAACATTCATGTAGGTAGGGGGGGGTGGGGGGGAGTACTCTTTCACCCAAGTGCAAGAATGAAGATCGAATAATGATGTTGTTAAACTTTTTCTCGAAAGGAAGGTGTCCGCGTCAGTTGGACCAGTACGAACATTAGAATGTGCTGAGCGGAGACCGGAACGGTTTTTAATGTCAAGACAACAACAACAACAACAACAACGGCAACAACTGCACCCCTGGCTTGGTGACCAATTTCGACTTCTCTGTGGAGTTTTCTTTCTTCGTGCGCCCTTGTGGCGGAGGCGGCGCAACCCATCTTGTTCGGTTGCACCACCCTTACCAGAGCGGCGGTTTACCCTGAACAACACTTATGTCCACTCTGGGAGGGAGGGGAGGGGGAATAGTGCGGTTCCTCCAGCTTTCTTCGAGATTCCTTTGCGCGTCCTTTGAATTTTCTTGTTTCAAGGTCTGTTGCTGCTGCGGGGGCGCTCTAGCTTTGCCCTGCCGAACAGGTGCTGCTCTCACGAACGAGTCTCAAAAACAAGAGGCTATTTGTGGCGTGTTCACAGCTTACACCCCCACCGCTTCTGCCGCTTTTGCTTCCGTAAATCCACCTCACCTTCACGCTCATGCATGTACCACACTCCCTCCCCTTTCCCTCATGCATGCACCACAATGTACCTTCCGTTCACGCTCACGTATGTACGGTAGACTCTAGCAGCAGTGACAACGCTCTGCCGCCGGGGCACCCCCCCGTCGGAGCCTCAGAGGGAGGGGCCTCGCGATGTCCGTTCGCAAAGAACGGCGGCCGGGGTGCTGCTGCTTCTGCTGCTGGGCCGACTACGACTAAGGCTACCTGCGACCGGGGAGAAAAGGACTGCGTACCCACATCCCCCGGGGGAGGCGTTTCTGATTCTAGAGACTACGATGACGACCGGGAGGGGAGCGGCGCAAGTGGTGCCGGTTCGGCGGAGTGTGCGGCGCATTCGGGCGTGGGCGGGGGCCCGGCGGATGGGAGGGGGGTCGTGGAGGTGACGACCAGCGGCATGACGCACTCGTGCCTTTCGGTCCATGGGAAGACCATGTGCGAGGCGTACTTGAAGAGGTGGAGGGAGCACCGCTGGAGGGACGATGCTTTCTACCTGTGAGTCTTTTTTTGTTTTGTTTTGTGTGTGTCGCTCTGCATTGTTGCATACGAAGTAACCTTCTTTAGGATGTTCATACGAAGGCCCTTCTTTTCTTCTTTTGGATCTTCGGGAGGTTGCGGGATTACAGTATCCAGAAGGATTTCCTGGCTGCTTTTCGCGTTGCATTCTTTATCTTTGCGTTTTTTGTTGTCGGGGTTCCGTGTTCTCTTCGCGGGGGGGTGAAGGGTTGCCACTGACTTTTTTTTTTCCTCTCCTTTAAAAACTAAGGCAAGCAACGCAGGGGGAAAGGTTGGGCAATAAAACAAACAAGAAAATAGAATAAGCTCCTGTGTGACCTTCCTCTTGTGTAACCCCGACTGCTACGTCAGGCATATACGCCGAAGGGCCTATACACCGGCGCCAGAATAGATGGGACGACCACACGCACACAGAACCACCGCTCTTTCCCAAAATTATCCGTAATTCCGACGTTACAGATATTTTCACCTTTACAGGGTGTGTACCACTCATGAAAAAGAAAACGGGAACATCCCAGTGGCAACCATGACCAATGAGTACCAGAGTCACACATAGGACACATCGTGAGCTAGTTCACCTATGTCCTACAGATCACCATGAAGCGAACATACCCCGATCACCTATGTCCTTCAGATCACCATGGGAGCAAACATACCCCGATCACCTATGTCCTTCAGATCACCATGGGAGCGAACATACCCCGATTGCCTATGTCCTACCAATCAACAGGGACATGCCCCTCAAAAGAGCTAGCTCGATCTGTAGGAATCTGATCTGTCCTATCCTATATGTGCAGAGTTGTCAGTTTCCCCACAGCGGGATCGCGACAGTTGTGCGGCGTAGGTTTTCCCGGCAATGCCCCCTTGTCCGAAACATCTTGTTCCCGCAGGTTCCCATTTCAGCATCACGATGCAAGTAGCCTGGTGCTTTTGCTCCCCCTCCCATCCCTGCCGCTTATCGCCGCTGGTTCTTCGGCGGCGCGAACCTGTCGTGTTGATTCATCGTTTTGTTTCATCGTTATCGATTTTGACGTTTTCTTTCTTCGACAGTGACAGCAACTTTGGGGACATCGAGATCGAGTGGGCCGAAGACGAGAGCACTCCCCAGGTATGTTTTAGTGTACTTATACTACGAAACAGATTTTATACCAACCCGGAAGTTGGTTTCGTACGGGTTTCGTACGGGTTTTGAAGTGGCACGGAAAACGTACCCCACCTCCCACCCAACAACACGCCCGGTGATCAGTTTTTTTTAAGAAAACAAGCGAAAAAAATGTTGTCATCGCCGGGGCGCGTTTGCGTTGTGTCGTATGCGGTACGCGAGAACAGGTTGACAGGACCCCCTCCTTCAGTCCTATCTAAAGTATCGCGCGCTAGGAACCATTTTAACACCGCTCAGCAGTTATCCATGTTTTCACAAGATCTGGCGGCGCACGTGATGAACAAACAGTCCGACCAGACCCCCCCCACCGAGTGCTCCGTCCCCTCGAAGACGCGTGGTCAACCGCTCAGACGTGTATACCCCCCCCCCCCCCCGGATAATTCGCATTTTTTGCCAGCCGGCGAAAATGGCGGTGACCGTGAGAAACGTTGAGGGCACCCCTATCCTTCCGGTAATCGAGCACTTCGGGGGCCTGACGGACGAAGAGGAAGATATTGGTGATGGCGATTCTTCGAAACGTAACCGCCGAGCCGCAGGCTTCCTTCCCTCCGACGCCGCCGACGCCGCCACCGGTACCGGAAGCGGGGGAGGGGTGGCGGAGGCGAAGTACCGGCCGCAGCAGGGGCGGGAGGAGGAGGAGGAGAGAAGACCGATCGAGAGAACGTTCCTGGACCGTTCTCCGCCTTCGGAGTGCGTTGAGGCCGTTCTTCCCGGGGGATGCACGGCTAGGAAGGTGTCCGCCGTGGGGGTGTGCGTGCTGGCGTTGGTAAGTCAAAGAATCGGGGTCTCGCTGCCGCGTATATATATGTTTTTCATCACTTCAAAATCGGCGCTTACAGCACTTGTGCCTCATACTCCAACCCGTGGTCACAGAGGGGTCTCTCCCTGGACCCCCCTACCCATCCCTCCTGGGGTGCTTCGCCTTCAATTTTGAATGCGAGAAGAGTGCAGCACTCTCTTCCCTCTCTGTGTGCACACGAACTAGCGCTTCCTACCAAGACCAGTATGTGAGATATAAAAATAATGGGGTGTACACTCGTTCGGCCCATGTATTGTAGAAATATGCCCCGTTCGACAGGGGGGGGTCTTGGGGCGCGGCCTGGGGTTGACACGGCCGGAGGCCGCATTTTTTTGGGGCGCTTGTTTTTTGTTTTCGACATCTTCGGAGACTGCCTCCTAGGCTCGTCCGGTCGTGATCAACAACAACGCGGATCGCTCGACACGGCTCTAGTGGGTTCGCAGCAGTGTGTTTCCAGATTGGGGATACCCCCCCAGTCGTGAACGGACACATGGAGCCCCCCCCCCCCCCCCACCGTGGCCGCGCCGTTATCGATGGCGCCGCCCCAATGCATCCCCGCGAACCCCCCAAGTAATGTATATACTCGAGCTCATCTCCGCTCTCTGTAGCGCCTCCCCCTTGCACCCCTGTGCCCCTTCTAGATATGTACTCGAACTCATGTTTATTTTTTTGTGCGGTCGCCGCTGCAGGTGCTGTCGTACGTTGCCCTTGCGCGCGGCGCGCGCGCGGCAAGCGGTGGGCGTGGCAAGCGAAGGGAGAAGCGAGAGGCTACCCCGCCGGGTAACGTTCCGGCGTCGGTCGTTGCCGGCGGCGGGAACGGCGCAAATAGCAAAGGGACTCGAAACGGAACCCGGAACGGAACTCGGAACGGTTCTTGAAGCTCACCAGCCCACGGGAAACGTTCTTATCGTCAACCGTTGCCGGTGGCGGGAATCGTGCAAATAGGAAGGGGTCTCGGAACGGAACGGAACGGATCGGAACAGAACGAACCCGGAACGGAACGGAATGGTTCGTGAAAGCTCACCCACCCGCAGGGAACGTCTTAGCGTCGATCGTTGCCGGCGGCGGGAACGGTGCTAATAGGAAAGGGTCTCGGAACGGTTCCTGAAGCGCACCCACCCGCGACGACCACGATCGGTCCCCAGCTCCTACTCATCGGTGTAATCAATATTTTGACACTCGAATGAGAGGCTCGAAACCGCCGTTGAATTTGCTGGTATGTTACATGAAGAGAAGAAACGGCGCTGTTGGATGTCTTTAGTGTTTCATGCAAAAAACAGGACTGTGGAGAAGGACGTGAGGGTCCTGTTTGCTTGCTCGATTGACGTGTACCTCTCTTTTTGTAAATGTACGCTCGAAGCCGTTCATCGGTGATTGCTTGCCACTCGGTAATCTCACCCGGGCGTCAGTTGGTTGTTGATCCTAGTCGTGGCGCTGATTGGCGGGGGTTCGGAGCCAACCGTGGAAAGTGAGAGCCGTTCTCAAGAACGGTGCTGCTCGTGACGGCGCGACTTGTACGGGCGCCTCGAGGAGCAGTCTTGTGTTTTTCATTGGTTGCGTCACGTGGTTTGGTTTTTGTCCATATTTGTTGTTTTTTGTTGTCATTGTTGTTTTTTCACACTGTCATTATGTCTCGGTCTTGGCGGAGGTCCACTCTCGGGGTCAGGCTTTGGGAAGTAGACTGTGGGAAACGGGTAATGATGCCTCTCTCGTTATCTGTACCCCCCCCCCCCCCCTCCCCGCCCTATGGGATGCCTGCCGGCGGGCCGTACTAAAACTCATGTTCTCTGTATTCATTTGCGTACGCGTGTGTCGTAAGGGTTGATGTGGTTCAGCTTCCCTGTGCGTTTGTCAAGGAAACCACTGGTGGTATCTGGCAGAGGGACGTTGTTGTGTCCACCGTCGGCAGCGAGCGGGCGTCTCAGGTGCTGTAATAGTGTTGAATTTTGGAGACGTGCCGCCACTTACTATGCTCGATACTAGTCTCTTACTTTCTCTGTAGGGCAACCAACGTCGAATATATAGGTTCTAGCGCAGGATGCCTATCCTGAGCACCTGTTGTTTGGTCACGTTGAAATGGCCACTTCATGGAGCCTGGATTTTTTTTTGCTTCGAAAGGTCTCTGTGTAGTGGTAGGTTATGTTTTAGGGTGCGCGAATGTATGTAGTAGAGTGTATGCACACGGTAGACGTGAAAGGTTTCGAATTTAGCGTCAGCGTCACATCAGTAGCAGGAGCTGCGCGGGGTTCCCTTGGCATTCTGCGTCGGCCCGTAACGTCTTTAAGTCTACTCTGAGTCTGTAGTTAGTGTAGTTACAGCATTTGTATTTTCGAGTAGCATCGCGTGTTACGAAGTGCATTGATCTTTTCGGCGTTAACAAGAGTTAACGTAATACAATAAACCAATAGTTGCATGTCTTTTCACGTGTGACTCTCGGCCCAAGATGATGGTCGCCAGACAAAATGCGCTCAACAAAATATGAGTCTGATCGGCAGCACGTTTCACACCTAAGTCACGTTTGTATGATTTCCCACGCCCGAGAACATTGTCGTCGTGCCGTTGTTTGCACAGTTTGCAGTTTGCAGGGGTATATACAACCCGTAGGGTTACAACGGACGAGATATGGGCCCTCCCTGTGATCAGCTGTCGCCTCTCCCGTCTACTGTTGTGATAATCTAAAAAGAATCGAGGACTTTTCTTTTTTTTTCTTTTTTGGCTGCGGTCTCGAATGCTGGGGGAATGGAGTTTCGAGAAAGATCGGTACACGGTGGTGGTTTATCCCAAGAAATCATGCCCAATCCAAACCTTCGGCATGTGGGAAAATGAATAACTAGTTGGTCCGGTCAAGCTGAAACACTCATGACAATTGACACTGTGATGCAGATTGAATTGGCCAATCAATACAATCAATGGAAGGGGGCAATCTGAATGTACCTTGGAGGATGAATGTCTCCTGTCTACGAGCCCCCTGCACATAATCTAGTCGTCATCATATCATTGTCCTCCTTCACACACATACATACATATCATCGTCCTTCCTTCCGTTCACCACTCTCCTCTCTCTCTCTCTCTCTCTCTCTCTCAAACTAGTCTAACCAGCCAGGTATTAGTGTGACTTTATCTACCACTGCTAGATGTCTGCGCGAGTTTCTTGAAGAATAAAGCTCCAGAGTAGTAAGTAGCATGTACTACAGCAAGTGTCTGTCTGTCGTAGCCGGACAATAAGCGACAAGACGGTTGGTTCTCGTTTCGAAACCAGCCGCGCAGGGAAATAATAACGGTCCTTCCAGCCCCGGATTCAGAGCAAGTCCCTGCTGTAGTACAAGAAGATGTAAGTATGTGACGACACAACACCACCACCTAACTACTACTACTGCTTGCTGCACTCCTCGTGGCGATGTGATGTGCTACTGTGATAGTAATGCTGCCGTAGCATCGTGTCCCCGATGCCGTTTGGGGTTTGTTTGGGGTTTGGGGTTGGGGCCCCCACGGCGTTGGGGGAGAGACAGGTCTTTTTTGGGGGGGGGTGCCTGTTAGACATGAAGCAACAACCATTGGTTGCCAGTCAAACTCTAGCCAAAAAAAAAAAAAAAACTGAGAGACAGATACTGTTAGAGCGACTTTGTCGTCGCCAAACTCTCGCGGGGAAAAAAAAAAAAACGATGGTGCATGACAGGCACTGCTGTGAAGCTGAAACACATCAGATGTGCCAGCCAAACATAGCACCATACCTCCATTCGGCTGATTGGTGTTCGTTTCTATAATACAGTCTAGTCTGCGTCAGTAAAACTACCAATTTGGTCTGCGCCAAAAGGAAAAAAAGTGCGCATTTTGTAGGCAAAAAAATAGGCATAGCTACATGTACAACTACTACTACTACTGTAGACAATAGGCACAAAGACAGAACATTCTAATCAAAATCCTGCCGCCTGCCGAACCTCGCTTGCTTCCGGATCGACGACAACAACAACAGACCTGCTGCTGCCTATGGCACAGCAGCACGGCGTGCTTCCACGTACGTACGTACGTACGTACGTGTCTTTCGTGTTTGAAGGCACACACATGTATTTCCCCGCGAGCGAGCGGTGATACAGCAGTAAGTGTAGGTCTGTAGCCATTATTAGCATCGACCCGGCTCAACCCGCTGACCAATGGAAACAGACAGTCATTCCGTGCGGCTGACTACAGAAAATAACGCGTCTCCTTCCATAGGCCATGGTCGGTCGTGGACACAGGGCGTCAGTCATGGGAGAGCCTAGAAGACTACGATTCTCCGGATGAAAGACAAAGGAGACGGTACTTACTGCTGCTGCATGTAGCAGATGGAGAGAAATAAATGCAGGTAGTACGTACGTGTACCGAGGCTTCTGCTTTCGAGACTACTCGTTCGTGTGTGTTTGTTTCGGCCCCGTTCGCTTGGCATGGATGCATGCATGATGTTGTTGCTGCTTCCATCAGATAATATCCTACAGTATGTACACATTACATACAAGAAGATGTATGTATGTGACGACACAACACCACCACCTAACTACTACTACTGCTTGCTGCACTCCTCGTGGCGATGTGATGTGCTACTGTGATAGTAATGCTGCCGTAGCATCGTGTCCCCGATGCCGTTTGGGGTTTGTTTGGGGTTTGGGGTTGGGGCCCCCACGGCGTTGGGGGAGAGACAGGTCTTTTTGGGGGGGGGTGCCTGTTAGACATGAAGCAACAACCATTGGTTGCCAGTCAAACTCTCGCCAAAAAAAAAAAAACCCACTGAGAGACAGATACTGTTAGAGCGACTTTGTCGTCGCCAAACTCTCGCGGGGAAAAAAAAAAAAACGATGGTGCATGACAGGCACTGCTGTGAAGCTGAAACACATCAAATGTGCCAGCCAAACATAGCACCATACCTCCATTCGGCTGATTGGTGTTCGTTTCTATAATACAGTCTAGTCTGCGTCAGTAAAACTACCAATTTGGTCTGCGCCAAAAGGAAAAAAAGTGCGCATTTTGTAGGCAAAAAAATAGGCATAGCTACATGTACTAGACTACTACTACTACTGTAGACATTAGGCACAAAGACAGAACATTCTAATCAAAATCCTGCCGCCTGCCGAACCTCGCTTGCTTCCGGATCGACGACAACAACAACAGACCTGCTGCTGCCTATGGCACAGCAGCACGGCGTGCTTCCACGTACGTACGTACGTACGTGTCTTTCGTGTTTGAAGGCACACACATGTATTTCCCCGCGAGCGAGCGGTGATACAGCAGTAAGTGTAGGTCTGTAGCCATTATTAGCATCGACCCGGCTCAACCCGCTGACCAATGGAAACAGACAGTCATTCCGTGCGGCTGACTACAGAAAATAACGCGTCTCCTTTCATAGGCCATGGTCGGTCGTGGACACAGGGCGTCAGTCATGGGAGAGCCTAGAAGACTACGATTCTCCGGATGAAAGACAAAGGAGACGGTACTTACTGCTGCTGCATGTAGCAGATGGAGAGAAATAAATGCAGGTAGTACGTGACGTGTACCGAGGCTTCTGCTTTCGAGACTACTAGTTCGTTGGTTTTGCAGCGATGGGAAGTCCTCTATACGGACATCCAGGACATGAAGGTGTCCTGTGCAACGGTAAGCTGTAGTTACTCGCCGTCGGTGATCGAGCGTCCAAGTTCCTCACGGCCTTTCCGCTGCCGTCGGATGAAGCAGTTGGCGTCAGCCACAAACTGCTTGGGCTCCTGCTTATGTTTGGTCTGCCGCTCTTGATCCGATGCGGCCCCCGAAGCGTGGTCACGGCGGAAGTGATCCAGCACCTTCATCACTGGCTGTGAGTACCCCTGAACGACGGCCCAACCAACCATCCCAGGGCACAGGGAGGAGTCGAGAGGCTGGGGGGGTGGCTTTACGAGACCTTGACTCAGCTGTGTACTTTATGGCCCCGGGGATGGGATGACTTCGTCCCTGTCGCTACATGGATCGACAGGGTCATGCCAGACGCGTCCCTCCCTGGGGGGGGTCACCATACCGAATACTCTCCGGTCAGGAGTCGCGTAGCCAGATCGACGCCTTGACCCAAGCCCTAGACGACGACTCTTTTGGCCAAGGACTTGAGAGGACGATTGCCGACCACCAACGCATGACACAAGAGATATCCAAACGACGCCATGAGGCCCACAACCGTCCACGACAGCGCCACAATGCCAACATGGTGTGGGAGTCGCCGGGTGCCCAGGCCGTGGTCGGAAGTCTCGTCTTAGTCAAGGAGGCGAGCAACACTCTCCACCGCGAAAACCGCCACCCGAAGCTGGCGCACGACGACTACACTGGCCCGTGGAGGGTCACCCACGTCATCGAGACCGCCTGAGCTTCAAGGTTCAACTGAACGGACGACGGGCACCCCAACGTCGAGTCGCGGCCGCCGACGTCAAGGTGTACCACGCGCGACTCCATCACCTCTGGCTCCCGTTCGAGGATGAATACGCACATCTCGTGTGGTCAGCTCACCTCGGCCTTGTCGACTTCTCTGTCTTCGCGGTCCCGGCAGCACCTCGGCATGGTCGTGGGAGTATCAGGGCCGCTATCAAGACGGCACGGTATTTATCGCCCTGGCTGACGGAAGACGAGACGAGCGACAGCTTCTCCCCCCTACAAGTCGACGTCTTTCACGCTGCGAATGAGGGCTATCATCGGGAGGGTGCTACGCCGAGGCCTGCCGGACCGCCCACCCGGGGCGCAAGTGAAGTGGAGTTGCGGGATCACGCCTTGCGACTCTTCCGGTGGGTACACAAGTGGGCCGCGAATTTGTCCACAACGAGGACCAGCACAAGGTCTTCATAAGGCCACCGTCTTCGACTACATTGTGACCCCTACTGGAGAGTGAAGTACCCTGACGGCGACCGGGAGGAGCTCACGAAGCGAGAGATGGACGTTGGCATGGGAGTGGCTGCCCGTCCTTCCTTTTCTGCCTGAGAAACGACCAATGTGTACGTGCCACTGCCATGAGCCTGCTTGCTGTTTGTCTGGTAGCCTGGGGGGGTGTACTGGCAGCGGATGGCCGCGCGAAATCTCACGGGGAGTTTACTTTTTTCACAGTCCGTTGTTGTATCGATCGACGGAGAATGGAGCTGTGAGATTCAAGATCGCCGTCTCCTGCCCCACGAGAGTCAAGATCACTTTCTCCTGGTCCAAGATCGGGATCCCCTTCACTTGTTTATGTCTTTGCGGACTAACTAGGAAGTGAGGAATCGACGTGGGTGTGGGAACCGGAGCGCCCGTCCTTTAGCACAGCCTTGTACCACGGTCGATGCTGGGGGGGGCGGTACGGCCGGTCGTCCCACCGGTTCTCGAAATACGATGATAGATACCATGCTATGGTCGCGAGTGTCCGGCGGTCGTAGACTGACATGATTGGGAATCAGACAGACCAATGTGTCTCCCGATTCAGCCTGCTGAACCGGTCCAGGGTGCATGTCCCCTGATCCCTGGGGGCACGCCTATTCCTCGGCCGTTGCCCCCAACTAAAACCAGGTGTTTACTTGTCAACACCGCCCCTGAAGCGAAAGGTTGATTGAGCCATACCTATGCTGTTGCCACCCACTGTGAGTGCTGAACCTGATATGCTGATTATGGGGCTTGCTATGGATGCTATGGATGCTATGGATGCTATGGATGATATGGGTGGCGATATTGGCTCCGTGACGCTATTGGGTGTTGGCGGCTGCTTGCTAGAGAGTGTGACGCCGCTTGATTGTCCTTACGGGTATCGACTCCACAGATATAGGTTGCAAATAACTGTACAACAGGTGAGACGCACCTTACCCGATTGGATATTTTTCGCAACCTTATGCATATGTCTGCTACAAAACTAAAATAATACTCAAATACCGAACCGCTCCGCCCCGTTAAAAAAAAAAAGGGAACGCTCCACGGACCGGTTTTACTCCTTGAACAATCCTGAATACTATGCCCTGCCACAAAACCAAACACAAAAGTAAACTTATCAAATTAAAGAAATCCCCTATAACTACATAGTTATCTTCGTTTAGCACCTCCTGGGCAACCATCCCGACGTCTTGAACGCATAATATACGTTCGTCGCACAGAAAATGCCAGCAGAAGCGGGCTTCTTAGCGAGTTCCTGCACTACATGTAATCGCGTGTCATCCTGTCACGCACCATTCGCCGGTTTGCCGTGGGTGTCATTGTCCCGATCATTGCATTGGCAGAGATCGGCGAACAAATGAGGGTCGGAAGGAATCCCTCTCTTACAGAATCGACCCATCCGACCGACCGATGATGACCAGACCAGACCGGTGTTTAATTTCGGGACATTCTTTCAACACTCTGTTATTCTTGTGGAACCATGCTGATTTGTGGGCTTGACGTCCCCTCTCCACACAGACACAAGCAGAGCAGGTCATGGCAGTGGTATAGCACGTGCAGCGCGCATTGGCTTCTGGGATTCACCCTATTTCTCGACTATTTGCCTCGAAGCTCCGCGAGCTCGGCCATGCTTCAGAACTTGCACTGCACAACCCTCACGGCACGATGATAACGGCGCATCATCGGGCAACGTTGCATGACATGGCAACGATGATCAGACCAGACCGATAATGTTTTTCGGAGCATTGGGTACAGAACAAGAAACATATTGACTATAAATTTTGAAGAGAGCAGTGGCCAAAATCGGGTACACCCGGTCCAAACACAGCCATAATCGGGTACCCCTACAAGATGCTGCTGGGAGCGACCACATGCCACCATCTGATTGGCCGATACCCGCCCCTACCCGACCTTGACCGCCTTTCCACCGGGTGCACCCGATCTTGGCTACTCACCCCCCGGAGGAGTACCCGGTTTTTCTTTCCCCAACCCGAAAATGGCTGGGCTGTTCGACCAAGATCCATGCACACAAGTACACGTCAGCAACGCCCTGCCCTCGAATTCGGACCTTCTGACGGCCCGGCGGGCGGAGGCAGGCCCCCCGCTGGCGGTGGAAGTCTCCCTTGGGGGAAACGGCTGGCGGTCTGTGTAAATGATCGAGAAGAAGAAAGAGCTGGATGAATACCTCCCTCACGAGATGCGACACACACGGGACTCATCTCAAGAATAGACGTATTTATCTCCCTCCCGCTACCTTCTCAGTATTGGCGACAAACGAGGGCCAGTGGTGTGCGTCCGACCCGTGGTTGTGTGCATGGTTTTGGTCGAACAGCCCAGCCATTTTCGGGTTGGGGAAAGAAAAACCGGGTACCCCTGCCGGGGGTGGGTAGCCAAGATCGGGTGCACCCGGTGGAAAGGCGGTCAAGGTCGGGTAGGGGCGGGCGTCGGCCAATCAGATGGTGGCATGCGGTCGCTCCCAGCAGCATCTTGTAGGGGTACCCGATTATGGCCGTGTTTGGACCGGGTGTACTCGATTTTGGCCACTGCTCTTTCGAAAACATAACATAAGTAAGAGCACCAGAAAACGCACAAGAGACATACAAGACCAGTCGGAGAGGGCATCGCGAAAAACAGAAATCGTCGATTCTCGCACAGGGCGACAGTAGGGGCTGCTCAAAACATACATTTCACGCGTCTACCTCCACACGCCTCCTTTGAAATCAAGATAAAATTCACATAATTCTAAATTCAAGTCAAAATAGCCCAAACGGCTGGCGCTCAAAAAATGTCTGTGTTGCCATGAACCTGGTGCATAGTACTAATATCAATAGAGGATATCCTATAGCAGTGGGGGGTGCGTGTTGGCGCGCTCAAATCTGCCTCTGTGGTGATATCGAGGGTCGTACTGTAAGTACTTGTTCATCGCAGTGGCCTACAATCTCCTCCTCCGCAAATCTCCGCAAGTTAGACCGACACCCAACGTCTTGTACTGCTTGTGCCCGCCGCCACTGACCCCAATCCCCTGAACTGCGGGTTTACAGCAGTAGCTGATGCCACTAGCTACTGCAGCAACCGCCGCTCAGGGGTTTACGGTCCGTGGCGGTGAGCACGGCTGTGACAAACGTTGGA
This sequence comes from Ectocarpus siliculosus, assembly GCA_000310025.1. Taxonomy (NCBI): domain Eukaryota; class Phaeophyceae; order Ectocarpales; family Ectocarpaceae; genus Ectocarpus; species Ectocarpus siliculosus. Next base: position 4,574,010 of record FN649743.1, on the reverse strand, counting down.
CGCCGCTTGGTTCCGGTGCAGATTTCGGACTGTTTTCAGAGGCTGCTGCGACCTTCGATATTTCAGGTCCAGTATCAAACCTGAACGTGCCAGCACGCACGACACCTCTTGATGGTGTCCTCTCCTCATGCTAGTACTAATTACCAGGCGGGAAGGTTGTTCTCTCTTTATGTTGGATTAAGGTATGAGAAAGAACCAGCGTCAAAACGTCAAAACCCCTTTTATTCTAGACTTCAACCCGCCGTCGATATGGAATCATGCTGGTTTGAGGGCTTTATGTCCCCGCTGTACACAAACTCAAGCACAGCAGTCATGGAAGTATGTATTTAGGCTATATCTTATGCATATATACGGGGTATCAAAATGCAGCAGGTTGTAACGTTTGAGCGGTCGCCGCAATGGCACACTAACAATTTATCAATTTATTCCCTTCGCTAATTTTTTAGTCTAGTCCTCGTTTTTCCCTCTGAAACGACGAGACCCTTCACAACGGTGAAAACCTCTCATTTCGGGAAAGAGGGAAAGGTGTACGGTGCGCGTTCAAGTAAAGGGATTGAAAAACAGCCGAATGACCGAGCAAAGGCTTACCAGCGGCCTCCAGTGATCGCGGTGGTGCTGGATGCTGCATGTCCATGTCCATGTCGGGCCCATCCGGCGTACGTATTATAGCGTCTCAGGTCTGCCATCAGTCACTCATAAGACGAAACTTTGTGGCTTTCCATCTCTCCATCTCACACACACGTATCCACAAGCACAGCAGTTTTTTGCTTCCTGTTGCAGGTCTTGTGTTCGCCCATCGAGTCGAACGGTCTTTCGTAGGCGCGCTCGCGTGCGCGTGTGAGTACGGGCAGCAAAACAGCAAGTAACACCAACCAAACTTTTGAACTTTTTGTCACTGGGGGTATGTAGGTCTTGTGTGGACTGTCTTCTGCGAAGCCCCCAGAATGGTGGCAGGACACAACACAGCACCAACACCATACTGATACCGAGCTCTGAACGCAGGAAAGCATGGCATTCATCGCTCCATCAGTAGGTCCAGGGGCCGCAGGAGCAGAGGCATGGAGAACAGCAGTGCACCCACGTTGGGTGCCGACACGGTGGTCGCCGCAGCAGCAGCGAAAGCAGGAGCGGCTCTCATGCACCCCAGCGCATGAGCAACGTACGACACTCGCTGCAAGACCATCCGCGAAGTCGTCGACAATGGCGGCGTCTGATCAAGACGACGGTATGGGTGCTGCCGGAGTGCACACACCCCCACGAAGGAGATCTGTCGGTCCCGAGGTTGCTGCTCCGGCCTCTGGCGCTGACCCCGTGGGACAATGTGAGTTGGTTGTTGCGAGGTTGCAGTTTGCTCAGCAGTGGGGAGATATGTAGACGAGGGCCATCGCTAGCGGTGGAGACCCTCTCCCTCTCCGCGTACTCCACACGGCTGTGGTGTAAGAATTCGCGTAGGGATGATGCTATGGATACCAGAAAGAGGTTTTTTCCTCAACATACAAGGCGCACATGTTAGCTCGCCTCATATATGTAACAGTGCCTTGGGGTCTAATCATGTCGCGAATCAATGTTCGAGAATCATGACGCGAGGGACAGCAGGACGTTCGTGCACATGTTGAGCATACAACAGCAGCCGCCCCGTCCATCGGTTTGGAAAATCAACACGGCGTGTGGTAGCAGAGGTGTGCGTCGTAGACGAAGCCGCGAAACGGCCAGTTGGTATCATTCTACGCCTCAGCCTCTGTTTTCGCCGCAGAACTTGGAACAATGTTGCATACGTGAGATACCACACCCCCTTGGGGAGCTAGTTTGAAAGCCCGACTACTTAACGGCAGAAGCGGTGACGGTGCCGTTAAATAGCGGCGATAGAAACCTTCTCGTCGACGGCTTTCCGAAGACGCATCATGTGGCTATGGCATCCTCTGCGTTGTGTAGTAACGGAGCTTTCAAGATCGGTTCAAGGTGTGTGGTATCTTATGCAACCTACCGTTGTATACCGGTACAAGAATTTTGTGCTTTAACGGCAGTACTCGTTCAAGGTGTTTTCAAAGGGATCAATTGAAAGGGATGTACTCGTGAGCTCTTCACGGTGAGGATCAAATGGTTGAATGACACCTCCTGGTCACTGCACTGCTATCTACAATGAGTCTGTTGGAAGCCATACACCGAAGATTAAGATTCCGTGGTACGTACATACCAGCGCGAGACCACCTACCTCTGGAATACAATCACATGAAATCTTCACCAAACATTTTGACGGAAAGGCGATTTTCTCACCAACAACGCCGGCCGGTTAATCTACCGCAAATATCTTGGCTCTCTCTCTCCTGCTGCCGCGCGGAACAACCATTTGGGTCCTCCCGTCCGTGCGACAAGAAAATTCGCGTCTCCATACGTGTGAAAAAATCGCGTGTCGACAGAAAATCAGAGACTGTATATTTTCCTCGCGCCTCCTCGATGCACTCAAACAAAAGACTGAGACGTAACAACGTCCGTCCCGCCCCCCCCCGCGATTTCACGAACATTTCACCCCCCGTACAACACAGGGGCACCGAGTACGGGTTCGAAGCATGCAGCAGCATCATCAGCAGCAAGCGAACAAGGACGGACGCCGACAACATATTCGTCTATGAGAGAGGGGGGGCAAGGGGGGCGCGGCGGCGGCGGCAGGGGGGTGCGCAGACGGCGCCCCGGGGAAGGGAGGGGGAGGGGCGCGAGGAGAGGGACCAAGAAAGGGAGGGCCGCGTTCGCCCGCTCCCGAGACTTCGTGGTGAAGATCAGGGGCATGTCGCGGTGGAACTGGCGAGGGGTGATGCGGGAGCTGGAGGAGGCGGAAACTGCAGAGGCCAAGTTTGGGGAGGTGAGGGAGGCGACACGGACCGCCTCACAGTGAGGATATTATTTTTATATCTTACGAGGTACTACATAAAATAGAGAGGGGGGTTTCGTGACCCTAACCCCCAACCCACACCGGTAACCCCTACTACAACCAAGCTTAATAGCTTAATAGCTTAATAGCCTCGCTAAGACTACTGGCGGCACGGTGTGAAGCAACACGGGGGGGGGGGGCACCAGTAGGCAGTAGTTGACCGGTGCGGAAGATTTTTTCGCATACTTTTTGTTGCAAAAGACGACTGCGATAGCCGCTTCTGAGCCGTGAGCTAACTGTTTCAGGGGCGGTTTTATGTGTTGTTTTTTGTCTTTGGCGATGTTACAGCAGAGAAACATGCCGTGTTTTTTTTTATTTTGGTTCGCGATGTTGGAGCGCACTCCGTCCCGTGAGCTCAATTTTGTTGGAATATGCACACGCAGCACTCCAAAAAGAACGCGAGTGCAATGTAGCAGCCTTGGTAGACACGTGGTCTGCTGTTGCTACCGTTTATGTCTTTCATCCGTAGAATAGCTTAGCCTCCCCCATGCCGCCCCCTCACGGTGTCCCAGATAATGGCATTTAGAAGTGTTTTGTGTTTCAACCGCTGAGACTGACGTCTTTTCATTGGTCAGCCGATTAGTGCGGTCGATGCTAATAATAATGACACACACAAACACATCACGGGGTCCCAGCTCATGGCCTTCAGAATCGTTTTGGTTTTTGGCCGCACTGAGGCTGACGTCTTTTCATTGGTCAGCCGGCTAGCACGGTCAATGCTTTTTCAAACGCGCGCGCACACGCACACGGTAGCAAGCTGTCTTTTGTCCGGAGATTAGCGTAGACTTTCCCATGACGATCGATCACAGGGTCCCAGATCATGGCCTTCAGGAGCGTTTTTTGTTATTGGCCCCAGTGAGGCTGACGTCTTTTGTTTGGTCAGCGGGCTAGCTCGGTCGATGCTCATTCAAACGCACACACACGAACACACACGAACACACACGTGCGACATGACTCTTCAGGCGGAGAAGGGAACGACGGGCGGCAGCGACGGCAGAGTCAGCAGCCACGCGTACAACAGCTGCCTCATGCACCTGGCGAAGTGCTCCCGGTGGCGCGAGGCTCTGGCCGTCTTCGAGAGGATGTGGGCCCGCGGCGTCACCCCGAACTCCTTCTGCCTAAACGCTACCCTGGAAGCCTGCACGGCCGCGGGGGAGTGGAAGCGGTGCCTCGGTCTCCTCGAGCGAGCCAAGGGCGCAGGGCTGGAGGTCAACGAGATCAGCTACAACATCTGCATCGCCGCGTGCGGTTCCGGCAAGCAGTGGCAGAAGGCCCTGGGCCTGCTGCGAGAGCTAGACGCAGCGGGGAGAGCGGGAGCGGTGGTGCCCGGCGGGAGGGTTCCGCTACGGCCGACGGTCGGCACGTACGGGGCCACGATGCGCGCCCTCGGGATGTCGGGGAAGTGGCGGGAGAGCATGGAAGTGTTTCGGGAGCTGCAGGGCCTGGCGGGTCAGGCCTCCGGCGAGGGAGAATGTGGGTGCGTTATCGCCGCCCCCGACGTCGTGACCTACACCACCCTCGTGGCCGCGCTGGGCGAGAACGGCCGCACGTCGGAGGCGAGGCAGGTCTGGCGGGAGATGGAGGAGGCCGGCGTGGAGCCGAACGCCATCACCTACCACGCCATGATCGCCGCGCACGGGAACGCGGCCGCCGCGAAGGTGGCGTCCTCCAGCGCCGCTGCTAGCGCCGCCGCTGCTAGCGCCTCTGCTAATAGCGCCGCCGCCGCTAGCGCTTCCGCATCTGCTAGCGCCGCCGGGAGGCAGCGGCCGGCGGCGGCGGCGGCGGCTGCCCCGCCTAGCCCCCGGACGGCAGACTGGGCCGAGGCCCTAGCTCTCTTCGACCAGATGCCCCGGAAGGGCATCCAGCACACGCCCACCAGCTACAGCACCGCCATAACCGTGGCCGGGCAGTGCGGGCTCTGGGAAGAAGCGGTAGCTCTGCTTGACCGCATCAGGCGGGATCGGAGAGACGACGACGCCGAGCGCGGTACTCCGGGAGGAGCGGGGGCGGCGGGGGGGCCGAGGGGCCGGCGGGGGGCCGTAAACAACTACGTCTACGCGGCGACGATTACCGCGTGCGGGAACAACGGGCAGTGGGAGCAGGCCTTGAGGTTCGTAGGGGCACCCATGTATACATATAGGCCATTTTTTCACCTCTGCTTCTGTTGCAGCCAATGCTTAGCTTCTCCCGCCGTCCGACCCACCGCACAGTACAGTTCTCAACATGTGACCAATCAAACCTCCTCAACCGATGCGCTACTGCTGTAATACACGTGACTTGCATTTTCTTCGGTACCCTATCGAACTCCCTCCCTGCCCCGCCCCCCCGACCTCTACACCTGCAAAAAGGCTGCTGCGGGAGATGTCCGAGGCGGGCGTCGAGGCCGACGCGCTAACCTACAGCGCCGCCATCTCCGTGCTCGCGAGGGAGGCCCGGCTCCCGGAGGCGTTCCGGCTGATCAGAGAGATGTCGGAGCGCGGCCTGGCGACGGTGAGCGGGTCGGCCTACGACAGCGTCGTCGGGGTGTACGGGAAGACCCCCGAGGCGGCCGCGGAGCTCGTGGCCCTGGTGAGGGCCATGGACGTGCCCGACTTCTTCGCGTACAGCGCCGCGATCGCCGTGTGCGCGGCCGTCGCGGGGGTTGTGCCGTCCACGCCCGCAGCGGCGGCGGCGGCGGCGGCGGCGACGGCTCAACCTTTGAAAGAAAACAACGCGACAAGCGTTGATAGCAACGAGGCGCCGAGCTCGCTGTCGGCGGGGGAGGCGGCGGCGGATCACCCTTCGACAAACAGCGCAAGACCCGTCGTCCCAAACGATGGCATCGATGCGCCGCGCTTGCTCAGGGAGATGTCGGCGTCGGGTCTCCGACCGGACGAGGCGTGCTTCACCAACGCCCTGTCGGCGTGCCGGGATCGCAGGCAGGGGAAGCAAGCCCTTGCCATCCTCAGAGACATGGAGGCGGCCGGCGTGACTCCCGACGGGGTAGTATACACCCTGGTGAGCGTGTGTTCCCGGCTGCCGGGCCCCCTTTTTTCTTGCTTGGTTCGACGCCTCCCCCCCCTGTACTGGGGCATCGGAAGTGGGTTGAAGAGGCGGGAAGTGATATCGATAGGTAGATAGGCGAGGGAAGACATTTTTGAGGCACCTTTGGCAAGGTAGGAAGGGACGATTGGCCATCGGTGATCGGTCCTGTGGGAACAATGCTCCGTCCTCTTGACGACGCGTGGTGAATGTTCTACTGCAACCACGAAGGCATGCAGAACAGTAGTCCACCCCCGTCTCCCATCCGTGTTCTGAAAGAGTCTCATCTTCCCCCCTCCCCCGGGGGAAAAAACTCACGACAACGGCAGGTTATGGCGGCGTGCGGGGGCGCCGGGAGATGGCGAGACGCGGTTTCCCTCGTGCGCGAGATGACGGAGAAAGGGGTGCGGCCCAACTTGATCAACTACTCTGTGGCCATCTCCGCCTGCGCGAAGGCCGGCCGTCACGAGCCGGCGCTGGAGCTCCTGGCGGAGATGAAGGACGCCGGGATCAACCCAAACACCGTCACGTGAGAGACAGACAGACAGACAGAAAGAGAGGGAGAGAGGGGGGGGGGGGGGGGGGGGGCGCAGAATAGTCGATTTTTCGTGTGTGAAGTTAAGGTTATTTTTGGTTGTGGTGAGATGGTGTTTGTTTTGTTGCTTGTTTCTGGGGGGCACTGCTGTACGTTTGCGGCGGCGTGGGTGTTTGTTTTGCTGAACTTGATATTTTTTTCGTTGTGTTTCCTCCCTGTACTTTCATCCTGTCCCTGTTCAGGGAGCCCTGCTACGCGTAGCTGTGCGTGCTACCTCTGCTTTTTTGTATATTTTCTGTTTCTTGTTTCTTGTTTGTCCGCCGTCATCCTTGGCGCGCCCCCGGGTCCGGGTTCTGAATATACATGTATTTTCTCCGGATGCTGTCCTTTGGTTCTTCTTGCCCTATCTCTGTGTGCGCCGCCTTGCTCTGTGCGTACGCCCTGGTGTGTTGCGGTTTATACCCTCCGCTGTTGTGTGTATTCGCGCTGCTCTGGTCGCTCTGCGTGGCAAGCATCGTGTGTTGTTCCGGTTGGTGATGGCGTCTTGATCTCCTGTTTCCCCTCCCTCCCGGTGTCAATCGTACCTGCTGGCCGTCTCTCAAATCTCTCCAGCTACTCCTCCGCCATACTAGCGTGCTCGGCATCCGGCCAATGCGGTGATGCGGTCGATCTGCTTAGAGATATGTCGAAGAGGGGAATGTCCCCCTCTCGGACATGCTACGCCCCTGCGATAACGGCGTGCGCGCGGGGTAGCGAGCCGGATATAGCGCTCTCGCTTCTGAGGGAGATGCCCACGGTGAGAGATAGACGGAGAGAGAGAGTGAGTGAGAGAGAGAGAGAAGGGGAAGAGGCAGGCAATGGAGAGAGATGGATAAGAAGAGGGGGGCAGACAGCGAGACAGAGATACACAGAGAGGGCAAAGAGAGAGAGGAGGAGGCGGTGAGAGACAGAGTGGTAGACAGAGAAAGAGGAAATGGCATAGAGGAAAGAGACAGAGACAATGACGAAGACGCGCACACACGCAGAGATGCCGTTTTTGTCCTCCTGTCCACTTCCGAAATAGTACACACGCACCATCTGACTCACCTCTCACAAGACCCCCTGTGTTTTCCATTCGTTTACCGGAGTGTTGACGTCTTTTTGATTTCATATTCATCGCCGTCGTTGTTCACACACAACGCGCTTTGCTGGCTACCTGTAGGCATACACCCGGCCACGTTTAAAAACGCCTACCTCAAACCACGGTATCACACACTCCTCCCATCGCCTCCAACAACCGCCCCTCAGCAAGAAGTGATATCGACAGGATGGACAGGAAAGGGAAAACATTTTTGAGCCACCTTCGGCAATTGTAGGAAGGAACGATTGGCCATGTGATCGATCCTGCCGGCACAATGCTCCGTCCTCTCGAGGACGCGCTTGGTCAACGGTATAACAGTTAAGGCATGCAAAGCATGAGTTGGCCTCCCTGTCAAAACCCGGCGACATGTAGCCGGCTGCCGCTCGTCCACCCACCCCAAATCCTTGCATTGCCTTCAACAACCGCCGTATCCTCCCTTCCAAAGCCAGGCGACAGATAGCCGGCCGCACCTCCACCCATACGTCATCCCTGACCCCCCCCATCTCCTTTGGCTGGGATTTGTGTTACCGCTATCATAGGAGGGGTTAGTCCCAGACGCGGTGTGTTACGCCGCGGCACTGTCAGCGCTGCGAAACGACTGCGACAACTCCGTGGCGGTTTTGAGGGAGATGAGGGATGGGGGTCTCGCGCCCGCGCCCGGCCTGTACGTCGAGGCGGTTAGGGCTTGCAGAAGAGTGACCAAGGAGGAAGAGGTGGGAGAGGGGGGGGGGGGGGGTTGGACTCATAGCCGCTCATACTGTTTAGTCGTTAGACCGTTGGCCTTGCATCCCTACAAAGCCGGAGCACGCCGGGTTCTCACCGGACCAGGCTCGCACTTCAGCAAGCGCCATGAGGTATAGGGGGTTCTCGTGTTTTGCAGGCCCTAGCTGTTAGACCATTGCGTCCTCGAGAGGACGGGACTTTGTTCCCACAGGAATGGTCACAACCATGGCACAATCGTTCCTTCCTGCACTTTGCCAAACATGGCTCAGATTTTTTTCCCTGCTTGTATGCCATCGATATCACTTCTCGCCTTTTCAGCCCGTTTCTTAAACCCTGGGGCGGGGTGAAAGGGTCGTGAGTGGACGAGGGTGTGGATATAGGGTCAGTGGTTGGGTGGCGGGGCTTGCGTTTGAGTCTGGTACGTCAAGTGGAGGGCCTAGGTCAGGAGAGGCATTGGTTTGTAAGCACGAAAGACGCATACATTCATTCTCTCCAGCAAACTGCTGTGGGCGTCTCCAGAAAGGTTGGTGTGGGCTTGTCATGCCCGTCATTATTCCCGAGTTAACCCGCGGAGACGAGGTATGCATAGTTGTTTCACCCACCGAAGGGCATACCTTTGATCTCGACGGCGTCCTCTCATGCCCCCAGCACTTCTCTTTTTTTTTCCTACCGCTGTCCTTGTGAACGTCGGTATTGCAAAACCCTACCCCTGCTTGTCTATGTTTCTCGTTGTCCTGACTGCTACCGCTGTGAGGGTTGATTGTTGATTGGGCCTTCGAATCTTGTCCCGACAGTTTCGCTTCGATATCGACCGCTCAATTGCCGGTACCTTTGGTTATTTTCTTTGACCAGGTTGACGCGCTTGCGGAGGAGCTAGCATCGCTGGTCGGTCGAGAGCGAGCTTCGACTCTCCTGTTACCGGGTGTGTATGTGTGTGTATGTGTATTGGCATCGACCGCGCAAACCGGCTGACCAATGAAAAGACGTCGGTCTCAGTGACGTTGAAAACGCAAGATGCTTCTAAAGGCCATGATCTGGGACCCCGTGAGGGGGCGTCATGGGGAAGGCTAGGCTATGTGTGTCCGTATGTTTTTTTTTGTTTGCCGGGACGCCAGCCGAGCTAGACAGCTGACCGAATGAACAAGTGTTGACTTTGTTTGTTCTCGTTTTTTCTATTCTTTTTTTTTCAGTTCGCTGCCTTGCGTGTTGTCTCTCCCCGGTTGTCCTGATCATCTCTCCATCTCCTCTCTCTTCGCCCCGCCCCTCACGCACGCGCGCCCGTCGTTACTGTAAACCATCACCACAAAAATACCGTGCCCACTCTCACAATAGATTGATATGTTGAGTCGAACGATCACCTGCGGCGACAAGGCGATGCTGCACCCTGGGACACCCGATGGTCGTCGCCACCACCCTGCCATGAAGGAAGATGCAAGGGTGATCGTTTTGCCCTCCTAGGGACATGTGTAACCGTCATCCTCCGCCACCAATAGGCTATGTAGGGGGAGGGAATATGCACTGTGGCGTACTTGGAGTTCGGGCAATAAAGCCTGCATATCTTTAATAAGAGGAGCGAGTACAGACGAATGAAAATCGAGCCGTAGATAAGCGACAACCGTCCCTGGAATTTTTGTAGGGTCATGAACCGTTTTCATGCAAAGTTTTGCGGTGAGGCCGAAACCGGGAGGTGTTTGTTTGCGTAACCGGGAGATTGTTCACTTTGCTTACACACCGTGATCTTACCTTATTCTATCGGTGTTTTCACGTGGCCGTGGATTGTTGTGTTCGCTTACACCGTCAATTTTTACGTTTTTTGTCGATGCCGTGAGAGCGCCAAGAGCCAAGAGCGCTTCAATCACGAAAACACGGGGACGGTTGAGTGTTGTCCCCGGCTTTGCGTTCTTTTGACACGCGATCAAACGAGATGTGAAGAAACACCACATATCCCTCGATCGGTCGGTTGTCGACTGGTTTGGGGGCGGGGCCGGGGCTGTAGCAAGGACCGTTGTTGGCGAAGATCCGCCTGCGATGGGTTTGTGGGGTTCCAACGTTGCACATTTTTGTTATTTGCTCTTTTTCGGGGTCGAAGCGATATGCTGGCCATTGCTCCGGTTCTCGCCGGACTATTCGGCGCCGTGCCTTGCCGCGCAGATAGACCAATACGCGCGCGTGCCCTACACGGCAGCAGCAGTAGTAGTCCCTCACAGCAGTATTGCCAGACCAGCACCTCGTGGATCGGAAGTCGAAAAGTACCACGGAAGACCTCTCTCTCTCGAACCATCGTAGCCGCTGCTGCCGCCGTGCTTGGATGTTGGATCGTCGCGGGGTATGGTACGCCATACGGTGGGAGGGAGGACTGCAGCCCGCAAGAATTACGACCGATGTACGGGCCACGGGTGCAATTATGTGCGTTGGGTTGGTGAACCGTGGCGGCATGGTAGAGACAGCCGAATGGCTTAATCGATAGGCTTGTCATCTCCACCTACCAAACTCTATGGGCACCCTGGCTGGCGGTTTGTATCACTACTTTGGTCACTTGTTGCCATACTTCCCCATCCTTACGCCCGCGCGCCAAATGACAACGCTCCTGCACTGCCTCTCCGGCCAGTTGGAGGTGGACAAAGAATAACAGAATAACATGTTGAGTGGTTGTTGATGTTAGCCTATCAAAGACGTCCTTGCTCTTCAACAGAGAAAGAGAGGGTCTATTGAATAAAAACGGTCCGGTAAAAAATAATAATTGCAACAAGGACACAGGCGTTCGAATGACGAGAGGTGATCCAAGTAGAGCCGGAGAACCCTCTTGTCCCTTCCAGCAGAAAGAAGAAGAAGAAAAACGAACACAGGGTTAGAGCTTTCCCTCCGCACGAAGGCCCACACCGACCTAGGGCTTCTACAACAGCAGACAAAGTTACTGCGTGGTCTTCATTGGCACACACACATGCATGTAGAGAGCCGCACCGCCTATTTTAAACGTGTGTCCCGTGCAAACCATAATAAGTCGTAGAGCTGATCGTTGGGTGCAGCAACACAGCAGTAAACCGTGTCTCCTTTCCACCCGAACCCCCCAGCTTCTTTTACCAAAAAACGGTTTTCATACAACGTACACGTTCCGACCCGCTGGCCGTCAACAACAGGAAGCCATGTTCGAGGATATTCTCCTGCTATCGAGTAGTTTCTAACGCTAGGCGGGCGTCTCCACTCCTTCGCCGCCCACCCGCCCGAAAGCTTTGTGATAGTTAATAGATACGTCTACATTTGGAAAAAAAATCGACCAAGAAGCGCCTGTTACCTCGAGCTGGAAGTAGTCAGTCAGACAGCAAAAGCGTAGAACCGTCTCCCTCATTGTTGCCGAGAATACAGCAATCCTGAAGGCTTTCCAGAAAACCATGCTTAACCGATAGACTCGGGACCTCAAGACAGAGCGTTGACGCCTTGACTCCTTCCTGCCCAACAAACAGAAGAGACCAAGCGACCAGAAATACGAATCGATACTCAATACGTGTTACCATCACAGCCTGCCACACGTATCTGAAGGAGAGAGAGAACATCGACCAATCAGCGAGGCCGATCGATCCTAGCTAGCCGCATCCGACCAGAACCGCCGTCAAGCCCCGGTCGAATCACAAGCTCGAGGCGCCGCGGCCCTTGGCGTGTACGGCCGCGTAGGGCTTCGGAACGGTGCGGGGTGGGTTGAGCGGCTGCGGAGCCACGCGCGAGGCTGCGCTTCCGCCCGCGCGGGCCAACGCCTTGATCTGCAAAGCCAACGGGCAAGGCATGACAACAACGAGCACAGGCAGACATACATGGGTGGTGGCGGCGTGAAAAGTAGTTGGAGATTTTTCTCATTGAAAGGGTTGTTGAAAGTTACCAAACCTTTTAAAATGAAATGAGGGAGTGAAGCGCAAAAACACGCTTGATCGGCTTGCGCTAAGGGCCTGACGTCGGCGAAAAAAAATAAAAAATACACGGACGAAAATGAAACAGGTCAAGCAAGACGAGAGGCAGGACTGACAGCGATTTGCGAACAGCCACGGGATTCAGTCCTTCGTTCTCATGGAATCAGCCGGAGGTAAGTAGCACATGCTGCCAAGACCCAAGGGCGAGGCCCATATACAAAATGGCCAAACATTCACGCAAAGCCTGATCCTGACTACCTCATCCCGTCCCTCGCCTAAGGCGTAAGGCCGCCCGTAGAGTCCGCGAGACAAACACCACTTCAACCTGCCAACGGCCGCTGGGATTCGTTTCTTCCTTTATGACGGAATCAACTATAATAGCTGGACATCAATAGCACACGATTGTCAAGATTGCCAGGGCGAGGCCTAAACATTCCCGCAAAAACCTGATCATGACCAACTCATCCCCCGTCCCCCAGCTGTGTAAGGGTAAGGATAAGGATCCCTCCTCACCTTTTCGGAGATGAGCCGTCCGTAGTCCGCGTCGGCAGCGGCGAAGTTGGCGATGGCGCGCTTCTGGATGAACTCCTGGGCTCCCGACTGTTTTCGTTTTTGCGAACGTTGCCCGAGGCCGAGACGCACAGGACGCGTTCACACGTAAGTCAGGGCGGGCGGGCGGAGGGGGGGGGGGTGAACCATTTCGTCCCGTGTCCGGGGAAATAGTGCCAAGGACGCAAAAAAAAAAAAACGCGTACTCGGCCGTCCCGAGGAAAATTGCGGGGCTTAAGCCGAAGGCCGATGGCAAGTGACGACAAAACTCACACATGACACGTTTCTTTTGGTACAGTTTGGTTTCCTTGCTCAGGTTTTATGATCGCAATCCACCAAAACATCACCGCCCACCAAGTCCGGGCCATGATTCGCCGACGATGGCGGCGGGGAGGCGGCGGCGGGGCGAAAAACGGCAACACGAAGAGAAGGAAGGCGAGGGGGTACCGCACCGTCGGCGGCAGCGGCGCGAGCACCGCAACCTCTCTAACGCGACAACCATCACCGCAACCACAACTACAGAAAAAATCCAAGTCGTCTGGCTACGTACTGTGAATGACCCTCACACAGTAGTTAGCTTCGCATGGGCTCACCGCAACAAGGATTGCCGGGGGGCTAGCGCGAGACGTGGAAACCTGATAACAAAAAACGAAAAAAAAAACTCACCAAAGCGCCGGCGATGTTGTCCGTGAGCCTCTGCCGCCCGCCTTCGTCTAGGGTTCGCCTGAAGAACTCGCCCGCCTACAGCAGCAAAACAGTGGTACCACAAAAATAGCATGGAGATACGATGCCGCTCACGACCACATATATATCCAAGTGTTCCTTTCTTACGAAGGCCTTGCTTGACTCTTACGAAGGGCTTGCTGCTCTTACGAAATGCTTGCTTTGCTCCTACGAAAAGCTTGCTTTCCTTTCGAAGCCAACGCTGGAGCCGCCAAACCGGGCTATACAGCACCTTTGGGTCCTCAATGGTAGAGCGGGCGACTGGTAAAGCTGGCGAAGTTGTTTGACGCTTTGAGTAGGGCGCGTGCCCACTACAGGGCGTTTTTTTCATGAATATGTAGGGCCCACCGCGGCACACAACCGTCGACACCAGCAAAACAATTTCTGCATGCTTGACACAGCAGCCCAGCCCGGAAACTGCCGCAAGGCCGTCTTCTACAGCAGCAGCCAACACCAGCGAAAAAAGGGGCCATACTTGCCGCGCCCTGGCTCTTGGCGAGAGCAAGCACGGCCGCAAAACATCAACACCTTCTGACCAACTCGGTTGCAGCAGCAGCAGCAGCGGAAGGAGAGAAAGAGTTGGGTTCGACAGACGCACAGACCCTTGAGGAGAGCAAGCACGGCGGCAACCTTCAAACACAAACCGACAATAGCAGCATCAGAGCGAGGCGAGCACCTGGGTGAAGTTGTCGTCGTCTCCGGTGGGGTAGCGAGCCACGTCCCCCGTGGCCCTCTCCGCGTGCCAGCCCGCGTGGGAGGGGTCCGCGGCCGCGGGTCCAGAGAAGCTGTTGGGGAAGTAGTTAGGGGCGTCGGTCATGTTGCCGTCCACGCGCATGGGCCCTGAAAACGCGCCCGCCGGCGGAGGCAAAGAAACGCGGGAGAGGAGAGCGTTGGATGGAACAGGCTAAGGGAGGTCACGTGCCAAAGGACACATCTTTTGGTACAGATAATGGCTTAAATTATCCAGTAGACAAATCAGTCAGCCGCTGGCTACCTAATCCATGATGGATTAGCGCTATTTAATCTTAACAGGTGTTCGTTTTCAGAGGAAGCGACGACAGCGAGGGTGGTTCAGTCGGGACGTTTCGGGGTCCCCGCGGGAGGGCACGCAGCACAACATGGGGGGGGGGGGGTGTACTCATAGTCGTGCATGCCGTAGTCGTATGACCATTGACCTCGCATCCCTACAAAGCCGGGACGGAGCACGCCGGGTTCTCACCGGACCAGGCTCTCACATCACCAAGCGCGAAGCGCCGTGAGGTATTTGGCGAGTCGCATGAAGGGTGAGCTGCATCCTGCTAAGGGTGTTCGGCATCTTGTGCTTACTTCCTTGCGTACGGATGACAGCTACGTATGACTTAATTTATTTTCTGGTGCTTTCACTTCCAGAGACAGTTGTAAGCACTGTGTAACTGCCTCGAGGAAGCTTGACCATTTTAACACAACGTGGTGCGATCATCCCCCGTTGCGCGGAGTGAGGTTTCTCGACCCCGCACAACATGATCTACTCGACCACCATTATGGTTACCGCCAAAAAAAAAAAACCGAGGTAAAAAAAAAAAAGGGTAACCTGGTTGCCCAGTTCACGAAGTGAATTGGCTTGTTTTACAACGTCGTTGCCAAGCGACGAAAACCCAATCCCGATGGCGAACACCGAGTGGGGGGCTTGTTTTACAACGTCGTTGCCAAGCGACGAAAACCCAACCCCGATGGCAAACACCGGGAGTGGGGGGGGGGGGATACCACGAGAAATCAGAGGGTGCCACGCCACATCAGAATGAGATTTACACCAGGCCCGACCAACTAGAATACTTAAACAGACCCACAGGCAGAACAGAGGGGCTAAAAGAGCGAAGGCAACGTACGGAGAAGGTACTTTTCGGCGCCCCCCTTGCTGTACATTACCCCGGGGGGCGGTCGGTCTCTCAACGAACGACGACACGTGGGTTGTTGAGGAGCAAAAGCTTCCGCCTCCGTCTTAATTGTATAATGGCTTCATGGCTCTTGCAAGCTTGTGCGTACTGTACACGTGTCGGGCACCCGCCGTATCCGTCTGAAAGGTTCTTGATGGACCTTGTGCTTCTCACCCATGGCGTCATCTTCTTCCGGAGACAAGGACGACAACGAGGATAACTGTCCACTTTTTTTCCCGTCCCACAAACATGCACGTGTGTGCCATGTACAACGCCCGACCATCTATCTGCACGTGCATCCCAACGACAAAAACAACGACTACATGCCACGACACACTGGTGAAAAACAAGACCGCTCAGCGAACTGGCTAACCGCCGACAACCAGGCGCACCTGTCGGTCGGTCGGTACTGTTGATACCGTTGGTGACGTAAGATAGCACACCCCCTAAACCGATCTTCAAAGATCAGCTACCCCACGACGACGATGTACAAGTCAAACGACACGTTAACAGAAAGCTCTCGACGAGACGGTTCCAACGAATAGCAGTTTTCGGCACTGCCCTGTGGAGTAGTCGAGCTTTGAAAATCGGTCCTGGGGGTGTGGTATCGTACGTCATGTAACTTACGGTAGGCATAAACAGGTCGACTCACCGTCGCGCTGGTAGGGCTGCACTTTGGCGTTGAACGGCCGGTTGACCGGGATCTGCTGGTAGTTGGCCCCCAGCCTGTGGCGGTGAGTGTCGTTGTACGAGAACAGGCGGCCCTGTCGGAGCACGCGGTGCGAGGCGAGGCCACGGGGAGGTGCAAATATTAAAATAATCAATAATTCGGGTTTCTTGGCATACTTCAACGGGGTTTTTAAGGCAGGTTGTTCCGTTTCTTGGCGTATACTTAAATAGGGTATTTAAGGCAGGCTTTTCTCGTTCTTGGTGTTCTTAAATAGGGTGCGTGGTGCAGATTATAACGGTATGGCGCGGTGCGATGCATACTTTAGGGCGTAGCTGTGCATTACCGCACATCATGGACCAATACAAAACGGCGTGCCAACGGGGGACTATGCATGCCATCTTCTCAAACAGAGCAAGAATGACATGCACGTGTAACGCGCTGATTGGTCAGCACGAACACGGTTTCGGGGACCCGTGATGGGGGCGAAAGCTGAAGCTTCGCGTAGTCGTGTTGCAAAAAAAAAAACAAGTAACTAAATGAGCACGCAAACACAAACCTGAAGCATCTTGTCCGGAGAGGGTTCGATTCCCGGAATCATGTTGGACGGAGCGTACGCCATTTGCTCCACCTGTATGCCCGGGTTTCACAGTGGCAGCAGGATGGCGTTTCGTTCAACCTCCTTAGCGTAACCTACGGAAAACAGGACTACTTCCTACACGAATCACGCGTTCAGGGTAGGACGATGACAACACCCGAAGAACACGCACGACATGGAACAATGGCCAGCGGAACTATGCTAACGTGAGCGTGACCCTAGATCGGAGTTCTACATTGGGGTAAGGGAGACCGTTAGAAACTGCAAGCGAGCGTCGATATGTGTAACGATGGGATTGAAAGAGAATACATGTCCAGAACGTCATGCGGAGCCCTGCCGACAGCGTCAACAAATACCGTGGCCATTGACAACCACCCCTTTTCACCGCCAGCAATTCACACGCTCCCAGCACTTTTGCTTGTTGTTGGTGTGGGTGGTTTGACTTCCAGTGCATTTTTTTTCCGGTCTATGCCCAAAAACACCACGAAGGCGATTTGTTTTCGGCCTCTAGCCAAAAAAACAGTTCAAAGGGCTAAAAGCTGACCCAAAACAAAGCGAAAACAAACAAAAAAACTTGCGTTCTGGTATGCATACTACTGCTATTGTACGTCCAACCTCACCTCAGCGAAGTAGTTGGTGGGGTTCCGGTTGAGGACCATGCGTCCGACCTCCCTGGAGCCGTTGCGCCACGCAATGGATAACGCCACCAAGACAAAAACCCCAAACAAAAAAGGGGGGGGGCGGGGGGGACGAGAGGGAGAGGCAAGGAGAGTTTTCAGATACCGACCAAAAGAAACCGGAGAGAGCGGCGAGACTTGAAGGCGACAAAGAACCAACCAGCAACTGCAGCCGGTGTGCGACAACAAGCAAAGGGTCCCACCACACAGCTCAGATAAAAATCTGCCCGCGCGTTTTTTGTTCCGACTCCTCCACAAGCGAAACATCGGTATCGAAGACAGGAACACCTGCTGCAAAAAAAAAAACTTTCGAGAGTTTGCTGTGTGGTTGGTGAATTACCTGAGCGGGTAGTCGGCGTGCGGCCAGACCTTGGTCACGTCGAACGGGTTGAAGCTGCACCGAGCAGCCTCCTCGAGGCCCATAACCTGAAGCCACAAGAAAAAATCAAATATGTATGAGCACCAAAAATGGTCAGAGGCGTGCGAGGCGTGAATCTATGCCTGTTGCTTCCACAAAACCAAACCAAACCAGTTCACATATACCCACGCATAAAAAGTACAGGCTAAAATAGCAGGATCCTTAGAAAACAGCATACGGTGCGTAGCTTTCTTCCTGTTTCCATTATGTGTCCTGGCATCATTTTCGTCTCAGACATGTTTCCACAACAAATCTCGCTTTAGACCAAAGAAAGCAAAAACCAAGGCACTTCAAGGCAAACAAACCCCGCCAAGAAAAAAACAAGACGCCGCATGCATGTCAAGCCAAAACCCACCAAAAACGCCGCATACATGTCAAGCCAACAACACCCCGCCATCAAACGGCACAGCAGCGCTTGAAGTAGGATGTACCAGCAGGGCAGGTCACCTGGACGTAAACCGTCCAGCTAGGGGGGGTGCCGTCGGCGATGGCGTTGTACAGGTCCTGGATGGCGTGGTCGGGGTTGGTAGCCTGCATCACGTCGGCCTCTCCGGCGGGAAGGTTGCGGATTCCCTGGTCGGTCTTGAAGTGGTACTTCACCCAGACCTTTTTCACGCGACGATGAAAGCGACAATGAGGCGATGTGTGTTGTTTAGGGGGAGTACTCATGTAAACGCGTGCCGTAGTCGTTGGACCATTGACCTCGCATCCCTACAATGCCTGGACGGAGCATGTCGGGTTCTCACCGGATCAGGCTCTCACATCACCAAGCCCGAAGCGCCGTGAGGTATCCAGCGGTATGGGGGGGGGGGGCGGTGTACTGTAGAAAACGCATGCCGTATTGTAGTCGGTACACACCATGGATTTGACCTCGCATCTCTACAGTACAACGCTCGGACGAAGCGATGTGCCGTACGGCTGTTGTACTCGTCTGGTTCGCGTGCCGTCCGTCATTTTGACGACGCATCAAGACAAACGAACAAGAGGCACCGCCGCCAAACGCCACGACAGCAGTGGGTTGCTTTAGCGCGAGCGTTAAACCTTATTTTGTCCCATTTCTTCGCGGGGGAATTGTTGTCCTTGCTCATCTTTTCCTCTTGGGCTTTGCGCTCACCACGCCTTACTCCAGGTACGGCGGGTCTGTTGTGCGCGTCTGCCTACTTTCATCAAAAATCAAAATCTCAACGTCCCTCCGACTTCCTTGGACGTTGACGGGGGTGGCATCGAATAGGAAGGGTCGTACAGCGGGCGCGTATCTTTTCCTCACCGAAAGAAAAAAGGCATTTCGAATACCACAGATCAAACTCAACAACAACGACAACGCACGCGACTTGAAGCTAAACAAAAAAAGCAACGCACAAAAACACGGAACCGCCAACCCGAGCCCGACATCTCAAAAAAAAAAAAAAACATTCCGGCCTTCCGTACAAGGCTGTTCCTCCCCCGACCTCTCATTCCTTACCGCGTTTCCCTGTGCGTTGACGTTCTTGAAGGTGTGGCTGCCGTACCCGTTCATGTGTCGGTAACCATCGGGCGTGCCCCTGTCAGAGAACAGGAACGACACCTGCCCAAGAACATTTAAAACACATAGAAGTACACACACACACACAAGAAAAAAAAAGTAGAACATGAGAGAGAAACGACGACACAACAAGAGGACGCTGCTGCGCGGGCGACAAGGCACTCCCTCGATTCCACGACTAGGTGTGCTTGCTTCCCTCTGTGTCTACTTCTACTTGATCGATATCTGCCCGCTTCACGACGACAAAAAAAAAATAGGACGAGCGTACGTCCAACCGATGCGCAGCGGGAGTGCTCGCGGGGCGTACCGCAAAAATGTTATCGGGGGGCCGAGTTGAAGCACACGAGCCAAACGTCAAAGCCGGCGCCGCTCTCAAGGGCACGTGTGCACCGATACCCCCAACACAAACAGGGTTAGAAAAAAACGAACGTCCTTCCAAGCGATAATTATTCATCCCTTCTCGGTCGAGGTGTTGGCGACGAGGCAACCGAAGTTGGGACCCCGAAAAACCGTTCACGACAATAACGCCGCCATGCATCCACGCCAATAAACTACTCTCGGGGCCTGGGAGCCATGCTTGCCTGGTGGGTCGTTTCCGGGCGCAGCGAGATGAAGTCCCAGAACATGTCGGGGTCCTTGAGGTGAGTCCTCGGGTTCCTCTTCTGCGTGTGGATGAAGCTACAATGTGGCGTTGACACGGCGGCACATAAGAACAGCAGCAGCAGGAGCAGGAGTAGGAGCAGGAGCAGGAGCAGGAGCAGGAGCAGGAGCAGGAGCAGGAGCAGGAGCAGGAGCAGGAGCAGGAGCAGGAGCAGCAGCAGCAGCAGCAGCAGCAACGAAGAAGACGTCAGCCGTCGAATACAAAATACTAGAAAGGATTGGTACAAAATTACAGAATCGTGCTGACAAAAAAAAAGGCCATCAGTCTCTCTCCGTCTCTCCCTCTCCCTCTCTATACACACCCACAGCCGCTGACGTGTTTTCCTTGCTCAGCCGGTTACACTACCGCGGTCGACTCAAACAACAAACACACAAACACACAAACACACACACAGACTCTCTGCATTCATTACCTGGGGAATAGGATGGGGTCTCGGATGAAGAAGATGGGGGTGTTGTTGCCCACCAGGTCCCAGTTGCCCTCCTCCGAATAGAACTTAACGGCGAAACCACGGGGGTCCCGCGCCGTGTCTGCGGAACCGCTCTCGCCTCCCACCTACCCCCCCCGCCCCCCCCCCGCCGCCGAAATCAGTCCCACACGGTACACACATAGCAGCAGCAGCAGCAGCAGCAGCAGCAGCAGCAGCAGCAGCAGTGACAGTGACATCAGTTTCGTGCCGGGGCGCCCCCGTCACGGCAGACTACACTATTATACAGTAAAAAAGGATCGCCTTCGCGAGAAGTGAAGTATTATGAGGAAATAGAACATGCACGAGGGTACGTAGACCGTATATCCTTAACCCTAGCCCTAACCCTAGCCCTAGCCCTAGCCCTAACCCTAACCCAACTTCCCCGATTTCATGCTTTATCCATCCTGTTCACTTAAAATTAATACGGAACAGCCTGCGAAGGCTACCGGTAAAATGAATGGCAGTGGCATCAGTTTTTTGCTGCTGCGGGGTCAAATGTGTTCCGGCTTTATTCGTTTCGCCTCATGGACAAGCTACCGCTGTACGTTTGAAAAATTTAAAAGGTTTTGGTGTTTGCGGTCCGTTTTGTGGCGTGACTTTGCTCTTCGTGTGATGGCCAGACTTGCAAGACCCTGTACTTTTTTTACCGTACCATCGCATCCGTATGCATCACGTCGCATGCATGCAACTCAACCAGATAACAGCGAGCCTGGAGCAAAAAAACAACACACCAGGCCCCGTTCTAAGAAACAGGTGGCGTGACTCTGTGACGATGACATCTGGACCGTCTCGTCGAGGCCAATCCTGCATAAAATCAAGACCTGTGTTTTAACCAAACGGCCTTTCATCTCTTGAGGTTACGAGACCAACAAGAGGGCTCCTCAGGGAACAAACCAGCGATATTGACCCGGTTCCATAGGTCGAACGCAGCTCTGAACAAGTCGAGAGCTACTTGATGCCACACGAAAGGCTCCTCGAACACTCTCCACTCCAAAACAAAAACGTACTGTTGACTACTTCGGTTTAGGATAAAAATTGGACTCGAGAGAGGTTTTTTCGGATTTTCCCCACACCCTCTCTAAAACGTAGAGACGCTAATATTCTGTTGTATGCATACCATCAATCTACAAGCAGCTGGTTTTGCATGCATGTAGCTGTGGCTCTTACCGTGGAGAAGCGGACGGCGACAGGCGTGCGTTTCCCGACGTGGCTGAACATCTTCCCCTTGCAGAGGCCCTTAAGCTCCGGGGTGGTTACCTTGTCGAATACATTTATGCACACAACGCGCAACACACGACGAGCAACAAAAAAGTCTGAGGTAATCAATCAAACTTCTTGCACAGCGTTTTTGGGTAAACAGCAGCGTGTGGTTCCAAGAATAGATGGGGACTGAGAAAACAAAAAAATGTGTGAATACTAATATTAACAAAATGTGGTTTGGTATTGACGAATGCATACATTTCTACAACCCCCGAAACGAATTAACGCACCTACTGGGGGGGGGGGGGGGGGGGGGGGGCGGCCCCCAAAAAAAGCGGGCCCCAAAGGAGGGGGTTGGAAAAAAAAAAAAGGGTTTTTTTAAGGGGCAAAAACCCCAAAAAAAGGGCCGGGGGGAACCCCGCCCCTTTCCCTTGAACCCCCAAAATTAAAACCCCCCCAAAAAAACTAGGGGAAAAGGGGAATCCCCCCCCCCCGGGGGGGGCCTTTTTTTCCACAAACTGGGGGGCCCCCGAAGATGGATTTAAAGGGCCCCATTTCCCCCAAAGGGGGGGGAAAAAAAAATCCCCGGGCCCCTTTTTAAAAAAGCGGGGAGGGGAAAACCCCGGGGTTACCCCAATTAAATCCCTTGGAAAAAATCCCCCTTTTCCCAGGGGGGGAAAAAAAGAAAAAGCCCCCCCCCAACCCCCCTCC
>FN649743.1:4508049-4551578 GCA_000310025.1 Ectocarpus siliculosus | reverse complement strand
GGGCTTTTACCGGGGAGAGGGGGAGGGGGACAGGCGGGGGTTTCCGGACGTGGCTGAACTTTTTCCCCTGGCAGAGGCCCTTAAGCTCCGGGGGGGTTCCCTTGTGGAATACATTTAGGCCCCCAACGCGCAACACACGAGGAGCAACAAAAAAGTTGGAGGTAATCAATCAAACTTTTTCCACAGCGTTTTGGGGTAAACAGCAGCGGGGGGTTCCAAAAATAGAGGGGGACTGAAAAAACAAAAAAATGGGGGAATATTAATATTAACAAAATGGGGTTTGGTATTGAGGAATGCATACATTTTTACAACCCCCGAAACAAATTAACCCCCCTACTGGGGGGGGGGGGGGGGGGGCGTGACGGCCCGCAAAAGACGCGGCACCTACAGCAGCGGTCTGCACAACAGAACGAGGTCTGTCTGATGGCGCAGAAGCTCCGAGACGAGCGCGCGGGCGACGCGCGACGCATCAGCATGACACTCAGACATCAAGACCGCGCTAACAAACCTACGGGAAGAGTGACATCGACAGCAGCAGCGGTGTGCCTAACAAGAGCAGTGACGTATTACGCCCCCCCCTGTCCCTTCTTAAGGAAAAATCCTTATCCATGCGCTTGTAATCGATCTTACAGCGTTCGTCGCACGCATCAAGAAACCCCTCTATTTCATACTTCAAGTAGATCAATGACAAAATCCTCGCGAAGGCGGTCCTTTACATGCGTACCCCTCCCCCCCCCGCGCCCACCTCGAAGTAGCCGAAGGCGCCGGCCCCCTTGGCGTGAACCACGCGCTCGGGGATCCGCTCGCGGTCGAAGTGCGCCAGGTGGTCGATCAGGGTGTAGTCCTGCCGACGACATCAAGAGGGACAAAATAAAACCCGCCACGGGTGGGGGGAGATTCGCGGTCAAAAACAAATGTGCCAATGATCGATGGGGGTGAGAGCAGAGTTGATGTTAATGCTGCACTTGTTTTTATTTTCGTGTACGGCATGCCAGGGACAACAATCAGTAGGAGTTGCTTCCAAAAATGAGAGCGGTTTGGGTAATTGTCACCAAGCAACAGGGCCACGCTTGTAAAACGCCTCGAAAAGCACAATGTTCTTTGTGAATAATGTCTCAATCCCGAGAGGGCGAGTCCCGGTTGCGACCTCGAGGTGCTGCCTGCTACAGATGAAGGACAACAAGATCGGCCATTGTTACGGTCGCACAACGTTCCCCGTCAGTTAACATCATGTCCGAACCCCCCCCCCCTCAGTTTTTTTTAATTTTTTCCCTCCGCCCCATACGTTTTCGGCTTTGAGGGTTGCCCCTCTTTACACTACAAACTCTGGGGTCCTCAAAAGCACGAACCGTTGAGACTCTCGAAAAACCCGTCAGTGCTCTGCTCGTGATATACATCTGCCGCCGCGGGATAACAACTACACTCGGAAGACTTCGTACCGGAGAACACGAAAAAAAACTGGACTTTCGGGTCGTTTCATTGTTGCGTATGTTCTTGCAGGTTTGAATCCTTCCTACTCTCTACCCAGCACCTTCCCCAGTCTATCCTTTTTTACTCATCAGAGTCACCGACAAAAGAAAAACAGCCGTTGGGAAACGTACGCATCAAATAACAAACATGTAGACACCTTCCCACCGATTTGGTTTTTCGGTGATATCTCTGCACGGAGTGAAGCAGCAGCAGCTGCACACCCGTCCGTACCCTGAGTGCAAGGTGGGCCACTTCGGCCTTGCGTTCTCAGGGCAACGAAAGCAATTGCTTCCGGGGCAAGCCCGCTAACCTCAACAAGACTAATCAATATACCGGAGAGAATCGCCCAAAGGCGGAGTTTGGTCTCATACACACAAACGCGGACTCCCCAAGACGATAAAAATAGTCTCAAGCGAGAGAGAACTAAAAAGCGTTGCGATAATCAGCGCACGAAGAGAGAGAGAGAGAGAGAGAGAGAGAGAGAGGGACAAAAAGGGGAGAACAAAGCTCCCACCAAAGGCGAGGCGGGAACGCAGAAGCTGGAGGGGTGCCACGAAACTAATTTCAATTAGTGTTGTACGCAGCACCACAACAGAAATGAAAAAAAAACAAAACAATGGCATTGGCACAACAGCAGAAAATACAGAGAAACACAATGCCATTAATTGGTAAAACAACAGATACGCAGCACAAGTAAACAATGCCACCTACTTACCTGGAGCGTGATCGGCCCCCCGGGACCCGCTGTCTGCGATTCCGTGAGAGACTCGAGAGGGCGCCCGTTGCTCCCGGTCATGGTCTGAGGCATCGGTGCCGGCCGTCCGCGCACGTCATCGACGACCGTGTCATGATGTTGTTGTCGCAAACGCCCGACCGGAGTACAGAGGGAAAGCACATGACCAGCGAATCGATGGGAAAGAGCGGGGGGTTGGAGCGGGAGGGTACGTATGTACGTATCAAAGTCGGGCGTCCACTAGTAGTGAGGCGGTGGATTGACAATTCTTACACACAACAGCAGTTGCCAGATAAAGCGACTCGCGCAAAATCTTACTCTCCTGCTTCAAGCGTCGTGTTCCTAGGTCGTACGCATACAACGTAGTGCGAGGAAGGTCGCAGCCAAAGAAAGCACGACGCACGTTTCTCGGGCGGAGGGGGGGGAGGGACAACAAGGCCGCGTGGATATTGCAACATGTACCGTACGAAACATGAGATGGTCTAAGCTTATCCGGTATTTCCCAAGACCTCGGCCAGGAAATGGTGCTCCGTGGCTACAACAGTCTTGTGCCTATCATACAATATAGTAGGCCACATCTATCTACAGCAGTAGTACATACTTCATCCACATTTTTTTCAAAAAAATACACAATATCACAGAAAGACTACCCGTTCGAGATATAACCACAGCAGTAGTCGAAGGGCACGTGTTGGAGTCTTTAAAGTTTGGGAAAGAGAGGGGGGAAGCAAGCCAGATCATCAACGGCATTGGCGCCTCCATGAGAACGTGCGATGGGTCCGGGATCTTCATTAAAATTAATAGTGGGAGAGGTTCAGCCCACCGACGGCGTGTAGCGTGACGAAGAGCAGGAGGGTGCATCAAGTGTGACCTCTCGAGTGGTCTGTCGTCACCTTTTTGGGCAGCTACGTACATGATACACGCGTCCCATTCGCTCAGCAGGTCAGTTCTACTGCGGTGGGATTAAGGAAAAATAAATACACGCACAGAAAGATTACCCATTTCGAGATATACGCACAGCAGTCGAACGGGATGTGGTGGAGTCTTTTCAGTGAGTGGAGGAAAACCGGCTGGGTACTGGACTTATTTCGAGTATTTTTAAGTCTAACACTGATGATTTATATCAGTGATGCCAGCTGGTGCTAAGTACAAAAACACATCTGTGTAGGTAACATACATATTTTACAATACATCCCCTGTAGTTCTCTACTGGGTCAACGACAATATACGCAATACAGACAGCAGTATCCATCGCTCAGAGAAAGCCGAAGGCGGCGGGAACGCACAACGACGACTTTTCCAGGCCTTTCAATTGGAAATCTTTGCCGCAAATGTGGGAGGTGATAAAGGGAGGAAGATGGGCCTTGGTCGGAACCACAACAGGGTGAGCACCTCCCCGTTTGCAAGGTATTTGCGATAACAGGCTCATGTGTATGTACTGCTGTAGCGAGAGGTTCACGAACCCACAGGCTGCTGACGGGAGCTATGAGAGCAAAAAACAAAAAACAACAAAACTTTGTGTGGGATCCACCGCAGTGTAGAAAAAAGAGGCTAACACCGGCCGGCACAACAGCCAGTCTCGGCCACCTCAGGAAAACACCAGTGACCGCTGCGGCCCGCAGCCCATTCGATTCCTCTCTCTACGTGCCATATCATGTACTTGTTTAACCTGCACAGCTACACTGGCGATATGTGTCTGCCGTCTGCCGTGGCGTCAGAGCCTTCAGGAGCGGCGCAATACGGTGAACCCGACCGAGCCGCATGTTCAACCGATAGGGTACGCATGTACTTCTGTGCTGTAAACCACAGCAGTCTCAATCCCCCGCGTGCAGCAAAATCACGTGGACTCACCCCGCCCGAAGACGTAGCCCTTGCAAACTCCTCGATTTGCGATGTGGCCTTGTCTCTCCCCATGGTCCCTGCTTTAGGTGCTTGGCACACCTACCTCCCTTCCAGTCCGGTATGTGTCGACGCAGAAAAGAGGCCGCCTTTCTCTATCCACGCCCCTTGCGACGTGCGCAGGGTATTCCCTCCCGAGAAGAAGACTGCCTGGGCAGTTGAGCTCAACCTGTGGGTGGGCTCGTGGGTAAGTTCCGATGGGGATTGCGTTTGCGTCGTAGATCTAGACACGTCCGCACGACCGAGAGCCGATGCTGAACCCACTCTAAAAAGCAAGAAACGCCTTTTCATTTTTCGGGCAACGGCTCATTTCAGCCCCTCCCCAATTTTGTCGGCTTCTCGGCCTGTGTTTGTTTGTAAAAGGCACCTGCAGACATACGGACAGTACGTGTACACTGCACGGGATCGATCGACCTCAAGACTGCAGAGAGAAGAGCCCCCTGGACAATTCAGGGAGAGAGTGAAAAAGGAAAAACCACCGAGGTCGAATTATGTCGACAATACATTTTCGCCAGCGGCATGTTTTGCATCGTTCATGAGGAGGGTGATTGAGTCTAAAGTATGTAGTGTGCACAACCAAGAGTGGAGAAAAGAACGAAAACAGGAAGCGTCATGGATCAGAAGCTAGGGCTCAGCTATAGCACTTCGTTCGGCCGTCTCTCGCTTCATATGTGCCACAAAATGGCGAGTCAGTTGGAAATCAGCCTGAAAATCGAACCCGCCCGGCGGGAGAAAAAAATACTAGCTCGCTAATGGAAGGAAATTGCCTGACGGGACGACCCCACAGGATCTTCGAGATCGCATCATGCACGTACATAAACGGCGACCAAGTTGTCTTGTCGAGTGTGGCGCCCTCCAACCGAGCAGCCCGTGCACCTTGGGCTTCGTAAGTGCGAAAAATCAAATGCATTCGCAGGTAGCATGATGTTGAGTTGTTTTTTTTACTTGAAGTAGTCGCAGCTTCCAAGGGGAGCAAAAGGAAAACTCGCCCCCCTCTAGCCACTACCCCGATGTCAGCAGCCTTAACCGTCAGACTTCCACGTCGACACAGGGCAAGAGAAAAAAACAAAGTTCGACGGCAACTACATACCACTGCCGTCAGTTTCCATGAAATAGTCAGAACTAATAATATGTCTTCCCAAGAAAATAACGTCTCAAAACACACAAGAAAAAAGTGTTGTTTCGTCAGCGATTCTATGGTACTTACCGTATATCAATCGTCCGAACACCAAACCGAGGAAGAAGCCGTGTGTACTTCACACCCAAAAACAGGCATTGGATTGTGAATGATCTACAAACTTGTTGGCCTCGGTCATCACCCCCCCGCGCGCCCCATACAACAACAACAGCGCCAACAAAACTGCGTCGCGAGAGACATGAACATCACAAGACGAACAAGAAGAATCAAACTCTTTCTGTCTCCATTCACGCGCCTTGCTCCCTCCCCGTTGCTGCAATACTGTTGCCTACTACTGCACTGCAGCCAAACAAAATGACCGCAGGGGTTTAGAACCACGACGACATTCAGCGCGTCGGGGACACCCACAAAAGTGTGTCAATACATACGTTTTGCCTTGACACGGGGCACCCTTCCTTGAGCACCACTCTGCCGTACAAACGTCGCGGCAGCTACTACTACTCCATCGACTCGTCGTTTGTCTCGCACACTCCGTCCGATAACTACACGTAAGGCCCCCCGTTTCCGCTAAAAAAAACAATCTCGGACGGAGGAAACCTCAACACGAGATTGCCGTGTTTACCTCATGTACCAAGCACTAAAACCTGGGCACGGAAATGCAAGAGCTGCCTACCCCGTCCGCATGCTGAACATGTGTGTGAAATCTCTTTCCGCCTTGAGAAAGAAGCCGAAAAAGTAGTGTGAGAACAAAAAACTCCGGGATAAGGGGAAGGACGAAAAAAGCCCCAGAACATCTGAACGAGCATAAAATTACAAAGCAAAATGCCGCGTGCCTACAGACTAGTTGAACAGATACGAACGGACGCACGCAGCTATTAGATAGATTGACACGAAACCAGCAAAACGAAACGGAAACAAACGTGACGAGACAGACTCAAAAGAGGACAAATGCTACACAAAAAAATTAAATGTACAGTTTTCATCCACCTCGACTAGAAAACAAAACCAGTCGGGGAAAACGCCGTCAACAGGGTTGGAAAACCGGGGTTTGGGGAAGGAGCTGGTGGGGGGTGGGAGGTAGGGGCAAGAACCTCTTCGAGCATCCTTCACCCCCTATCCCCTTGCGGTATCAACAAATCAATCCGCACGGCGGCCTTCTCCTACTTTTTTTTTTTGCCGAACTGTTCGCAAAGATACTGCAAGCTGATCGTCGGCCGAATTTAACGTCGCCGCTAACCCTCTTTTCTCGCTGACTCTCTTTCCACGAATGAGACTTGTGCTTCCTCTCTCTCTCTCTCAGTGTTATTGCATAAGGAGAGAAGACAGGCACGCGTTCAACCTCAATAGAGCAGGGAAAAAGAGGACACGCGGGTAGACGATTTGTATGCTTTCAAAACAATCTCCAAAATTCAGACCACCCCCTAGCCCAGGAGAGAAACGAAACGGAAACGGAGGGGGGGGGGGGGGTACCTCCTTGAAAGATACTTTCCAACAATCCCTAAAAAAGAGTTATCCTCCCAACCACGAGGCTCCGTGTACAGTTCTCCGAAGAGAAAGAGAGAGTACACAAAACAAACGACCCGCCCCCCCCGTGTCAAGGGGCGACGATCTGACTTAAATTGTTTTCGCTCGCGGTTTATTTTTCTCAGTCGTGTTGGCCGCTTTAGATGGCGGAGCACGGCTTGCACGGGAAGCCGTCCTGGTCCAGCCAGGTTCCGTCCCCCTGGTCGTCGCAGAGGTCGCTGCACGCGCGGCAGTTCTGGCCCAGGGCGAAGTAGTTGCAGTTCATCACGCCTGAGAGTTGGGTAGGGCATAGGGGGGGGGGGCGCTTGTTGGGGTGAGTGGTTTTGGCGGTGGTCACGGGCGTATCGAAGGAGAGGACACAGACATTTATAGCCTACGGTACCGCTCGCAACGACAACCGAACCGCCTACACACGGGGTCTTCGTGCCGGGGGCCACGCAGACAAGACACCCTTCGTACGCATGCCTTTCTTTTTTTCTATGCATAGGAGAAGGGTTTGTTGTAGGTTGGCTCTGACTTACTGCTTCGGGACTTAATGTTTTAAGTTCCCGCTTTTGAGTCGCAAAGTATTAAAACCCCCAGGAAACCATCAGAGACTACATATACTTCGAAGTTGTTTTATGGTGCCGTTCTTTGTATTGTTTTTTTTCTTCAGCCTTTGAAGTAGTTCCTAGCAGAAAAATATAAAGTAATAATGGCTCTGAACCCGAACCCGAAAACTAAACAACACCATAAATTGGCTAACAAAATAAGAAATAAAATGGATACCGTAACTCACCCCAGACGAGGTCGGACTGGTCCGAGCAGGTCGGGTCGCACACCATATTCTTCGACCGTCGGGTGAGCACGGCCATCTCTTCCTCCGACAGGCTGTTGACGCACTCACAGTCCGAGGCCTCGGCCGTGGGGGCGGGTGCGGCAACGGGCGCGTCGGTGGCTGGCGCCACGGGCGCGTCGGTGGCTGGCGCCACGGGCACGTCGGTGGCTGGCGCCACGGGCGCTTCGGTAGGCGGCGCCACGGGCGCTTCGGTAGGCGGCGCCACGGGCGCTTCGGTAGGCGGCACCGCCGGCGCTTCGGTAGGCGGCGCCACGGGGGCAACCGGCGCGGGGGTCGCGGGGAAGATACCGAAGGGGGCCTCGGTGGCGGCGGTGAGGATCGCCGGCGCCGGGGTTGCCGGGAACTCGGAGGTCTCGAAGTCCGGGGAAGGGGTGGGGCTGTCCGAGTTCAGCAGGTCCTCCAAGACCTCTTCGCAGGTGATGCAGAGACCCTGGTGTGGGGAGAGGGACGGGAGGAGGTGGGATTGGTTCGAGCTTTTGGAGAGGATGCGGCAAGAGTAACATGGCCGCATCGTATGACCCATGCGCACGAGAAGACGTTCGAGCAATATCATAGACAGTCTACCGAAAACGGGACAACTGCAGAGGACAAACAAGTTTGGGCAACCGAAAAAGTCAGCCAGGCAAAGAGTCGACCACGACACACAGCCCGATCGAGAAGAAGATAAAAGCAGACGTGGCACGAGTATTTCGACACGAACAATGCTTGGCGAACAACGCTTACGCCGCAGAGCAGGAATACTTGGAGCAATAAAGCCAAAAGTTGTGGCGTGAACGACGCACCTCATACCCGTCGCACGAGTCGTGGCAGAAGCGGCAGCCGTCGGTGTCGTGCGCCCGGCAGAGGTACGCTTCCGCGATGGGCTCGTCGCCGGGCCCGTGGTTGCAGTTCACGGGGTCCCAGATGACCTCGCGGTCGGCCATCATGTCGCTGAGGTTCGCAGGCGGCAATGAAACGACGGGGAGGTCGGAGAAAGCAATGTTAGAGGGATCCGTATGATGACAGGGGGGCGGAGAAAAAATTGTTGGAGGCGTCCGTGTGGAAAGCAGTTTTCTTACTTAGAACATGGCGGAAGAGCGGTGTAGGACTACTGCAGAACACCCTGACTGCCTCCCATATTGTTTTAAAGGGGAAGGACCTCTGCCCTCTCCGCCTCTGGCCGGTTTTGGATCTCGAGGCCGACGCCCGAGACCAGGCGGACAAAAATAGCGGCGCAACCTTTTTGTTTGAAAATATTTGTGATAAGGGAATGGTACGCAAAGGTTGGTTGTATTTTTTTATTTCTGTTGTGGGTGATACCATTTTCAGCAGTTTTGCGGTCGCAATATCGATGCGTCATGCCAAAGGCGAGGAGCGCACGCGCGGGGTGGCGTGCATTGTATCAACAGTGGTCTACAGCAGTCTAGGCCTATTGATCTCTTCGATGAAGCACGACCGGGAACGGGAAAGGGCAATGGGGCGTCACGCTACAACAACAACAACAACGTCGATTTTTTCTACCGCAACAACAACAACGACCAATACAAGTACCAGTGCTCCAAAGAAAAAGGTGTGGTGGTGGGATTGCGGAAGGGGCGCGGCGGTAGTATCTCGCACAAAAGGAGTGGCGTTCGTGGTTCGCAAGTTTGAAGTACCACTGTATAGTACGCGCACGCTTTCGGTGATCTAGATGAGGATCGCGAAACTACCCAGCAAAGTAGAAAGGCGGGCACCTACAAAGAGTACGCGAGGAGGGTGGACGTTTCGAGTTTGGTCCTCCGGCAAAGCTGTAAGCGGAAGCTTGGGCTACTCCTTCACAATCGCTCTCGGCGTGGGCGCAACCTACTACATGATGGTCTGCACTTTCGCTGTTTGTAACGTAGTGTGGCTCGCTGGGGGCGTTCCTTCTCGAAAGTCACGTAACTTGCATAATTCCTGATGGCAGCCGTCAGAACTGGGTTCGTTGTACAATTGTAGATGGTTGTCTTGCGTGTTTGAAGGAGCCATAATTCGTGTTCATACTTCACGCACTTCTTTGTACACGATTTCGTCGCGTGCCGCTCGCAGCAAGTCAAACCCATAGTCTACAGCTCGAGAGATGGTCTACATTGTACGCACCGTGCTGCTGCGGGTGTACGCGTGTATATCTGTTGCCAGCTTGTCTCGTTGACTGACTAGATGCTTCGAGAATGTCAAGATGTTGAAACGTAATCTTTACAACAATTTGGTCGGGTACACTGCCCTATATATACTTGCATAATGTTGGGTACCACATGTACAACGGGTGTTGTTGCGTTCGCCGAGCTCGAGCCCGTGACAAAAGCAACAGTGACCCATAACAGGGCAGCGCTTTCAGCACGAACCGCCGCTGTAAGCGGCACTGGGAGACAGCAAGGAACACAGGGGGGCAGCAAGGAACACTGGGATGCATGTGCGTATCTTACTACGCGTCGGCTCGGGAACATGTGGTGCATGCTCTGTCGATGAAGGATCGTATCTACACACTGTGGATACGATCCGCCCCGTCGGCGAACAAAGCAAGCAACAAAACAGACGCGCTTCTGACTATCGCTCTATCTACCGCAGATCGCGTCTTGCCTCACTCCTTACTGAATCTAGCTCACCTCTCGTCGATGAGCGCCTCGCAGCACTCGGACTCGACGACGTCCTCCATGCCCTCCCCGAGAGGATTGGTCTGTCCCTCGTCCGGGGGGTCGAAGCACGAGTACGTCGGCGCGGCGCTGACGGGGCAGACGCTGAGGAGCCCGAAGGCGATGACCGTGGCGATGTCGGAACGCATGGTGTTGGAGGGGTAAGGTGGTGGTGGTGGGGGTAGGTGGTAGGTGGTAGGTGGTGTTTGTGTGGGGATGTGGGTGGCAAGAGTGGGACGGGGGCCTCGTCTGGCAACAGTCCACACAGACAGATAGAAAAACGCGGCGCAATTAAATTTTTCGTCGAAGAATACAAAAACAAAGTCGGTTTCACTTTTTCTTCTCTAAAATCGAGTGTATTGGGTGTATCTCGAATGGGTGGTCTTTCTGTTTGTATTTTTTTTTTCTTAATTTCGCACGAACGCGTGCTGACGTGGGTAAAACGAAAACAATGTCCCGAGCAGTCGCGATGTCACGGGAATGCAGGTGGGCAGGGCCAAATCATTGAACCTAAAAAGTTCCGTTATACATACCTGTGTTCCAGGCATGATGCAAACTATTTTTTTGTGCTGTCGGGCATGTATGTACAACAGCAGACAGGTGAAGAGACTGACAGAGTGTGGATGGCTGATGAGGACAAAACCGTTGTTGAATGACAGGTGGATCGTAGACTACTCCTGTACAGCTAGTCTAGAAATCTTATTCGTTCACGCTCACCCATAACGAACAGCATGCAATACATGTTCTCCACGTGACCCTGCAGTACGCCCACAGGTCGACGTTGACATACCACAGCGGCACAAGGACAGGACGACGTTGGGTATAGCCGCACCGCCGCAGGAGGATGTTGCGGACACTTCTAGCTGTATGTACTGGTGTACATGAGCTTTTTTTGACCGACGACGTACAGGGTGGCTTCAACAAATCAAATAAAACTCTCGATGAGAGGCTGCGGCTGCGGCTGCTTTGCAGTGTACCCACAAGCAGTCGAGAGACGGTGACACCGCCCTGTTGATGATGTGTGTGCAAAGCAGAAAACAATGGACGTCGCAACAGGGGTTAATGACTACGGGTCGACCGTTCGCCTACTGCTGTATGTGTGTGTGTACTGCTGCTGCTGAGGGTTGCGTAAGATATCACACCCCCTGAGACAACTTTAAAGCTCGACTACGACGAAGAAGGGGATGCCACAGCAGCCAAACAATCCATTTTCGGAGATATCTCGAAGAGGCAGTAGTTCCAACGCCACCATTTTCGCCCCGTCGCAGTTTGTGCCGCAGAGCAATCGAGCCCTGAAAATCGGTCCAGGGTGGTATCTTACGAAGGAATGGACTTGTGCGCTTGTTTCTGTCTGTGCTGCTTGCTGTTGAACGTGCACCGCTGCCCAAAAGTTGAAAGATACCATCGGCGAGACATGTCAACTTTCTTGTGTCCACGGGTGGGTGGCAGTGTGCGAAGTGATCAGAGCCCGTATGTAGGCATAGCTCGATGGCACAAGACAATATTGGCATGAGAAAAGTCTGACGTCCTCCGCGAAAAAATATTCGATCGATGGATGCCTCATAGTAATCCGGTCACCTCGGTCTTCAATTTACAGTAGCGGTCAACCTCGCAAACCTAGGATAGCAGGTTGTGGGTTCGATTCTCTCTCCCAACCCCCTCCCTCCCTCTACCATTTTGATGTGGAAAGCGATTACTTTGAAGAGTACATACTACATATACATACATACATGGAGTATACACAATACACACGACTTCACGGTCGACGAGGGAAAGGGGCGGCTGAACCCTGTTCTCCAGGATCTTTACGCTACACCCGGTACCGGAAATAGACGATACCAACCCCCGTTGCAATACATGCAGTATTTGGCACCCCGCCCGCCCCCTCCGGCTCTCTCTGTGTGCAAACCAAAAACGGCGGACCGCGACGTCAGAAGCGGTGCCAACACAATACGAGTGGCTCAGTACACCAGACCACAGTCCACAGCCCAGAATGCCTCGGGTGTTGTCATTATTCTGAAATTACTGCTATGTACCTATGATTGTTGAGTAGGGGGGCAACCGAGAGAAAGGTACGTAAGAGAGTATCAGCCCGTCGAGTACACGGTTTTGGTGTTCATTGGGCAGAATAAAGTGGAGTTTTGCAACGAGGTGTGTGCCATATGAACTGTCCTCGCCATAAACAAGAACGGCGGCAAACCTTGACACATCAAACCATCATCATCGTCACCAGGGGAAGACCTCACACTTCTACCATCATCACCCTGTCCGTCGTGGACGCACCCATCCCGTCTCATGGAAACATCCAGCGGTTCCCATCCCATCCCAGCAACAAGGATTCACCAATGCCACCCCATCCCATCAGCGTAGCACACAATCCCTCTCCCATCTCATCCCATTACCACACGTGTAGATCCTTTTGATCCAAGGTGATGGTATGCCTCAATATTGTCTCGCCTGGGGCGGGATTCTCCTACCATTACCATCCCACGGGGGTGCGTTCCTACTACCATCGCACAGGCGGGATTTTCCTACCACTTCCATCCCACGGGGGGGATTTCCTGACATTACCATCTCACCGGGCGTCTGCGCCGCCACTTAAAGCCCCGCATTACAAAATGCCTACTCAAGACAAACACTTAACAAGCACAGTTACGGCAAGCATTGCGGAGGCGGGCAAAAAAAAACTCAAAATAATACCTCTTGTCTATGTGATCCCGGCTGATAAATCAGAAAACTTACATGGTACACCTTTCGATGTGGTACGACTGGCGCCAGAATCAACTGGGGCACAACAAACACATATACAACAAGGGAATATGGTAAACCTTCTTTCGATGTGGTATGACTGGCGCCAGAATAAACTGGGACACAACACACATATGACAACAAGGGAACATGGTAAACCTTCTGTCCATGTGTGCCAGAACAAATTGGGACATGTAACGCACACATACAACACACGGGAAACGAGGCAACGCGTGCTTGGGAAGGGAGACTAATCTGCATCCATCCATCCATCATCGATGCCCTCCGGTGCACACCAAGCATACTTGAGATACACACGGCACGCTTGGTACAACACGGCAATTCTGGAAAAACAAGTCAACCACCACCACAGGTAGCACCCGAAAAATAGTAAGCCCGTCAGGGAGAGGTTTGGTACGCCTTCACCCTACACGGAAATCAGCGCTAATTTTTCAACAATTCCCACGGGAGGTTAAGATCGATCCCGGAACCGTTCCAATACTCCCGACTCTGCATCACACTGCAGCGGCACATTATGGTGCTCATAGAACAACCTAAGCTATGACATGGTTGTCCGACAAAACTTCTTACAACACCAAGAGAAACTCCATGTAACTCGTCACAAGAGGAATTGACTGAGCACAACAACTTCAACACTTCCAACAATCGAGCCTCATCTCTGCCAGGCGCGACTGAATCCTCAAAATTGTAAGCACTGCACGGCGAGCCCCCTTGGGCGCTGCACGAGGGGCGTGGCCCATTGAGGCTACGACTCGTCCCGCTGAGGCAATGTTCTCTCTGAGGTCCTTCTGCATCACGGTTGCCCGTCGGGTCCAAGCGGCGTCTGAACACGTTTGTTTCTGATTGAACAAATACACAAACAACGTGAAGAAGCCAGAGAAAATGATGCAGGACCCCCCTCACCCCCTAGCAAAAATCGCTTAAGTTGAAAGCAAAGAGAGATTGATCCCAACACTCAAATCGGATAGGTTTGACACGAATTTTGGAGTTTTCGTTCTCATCGGCGAGCAAGACAAAGTGCAAGAAAAAGAAAAACGATGGGGCAAGTACGACCATGGGGAGGCGTCGTACGAGTGACTTCCCCCATCAAACACACGAACCAACTATACGTGCCACACGACTAAGTAGGTAGTTTTCTCTGCCCCAACACCGTACATCTCCAAGCACCACCACTTGCCCCGAGCAGAGATCCTCTTTGCCGGGAGGTGTCCGCGTAAAACCAATCACCCACGTACACCAGGTGTGGAGTTGGTCAAACAACACTCTATACCACATCCCGTGTTTCTGTTGAACTACTACTGTAGATACAGTCCCCGGTCAAGCATGAACGTTTTTCTTCCCCGCAACAAAGGCTCGCCACGCTCAAAGCCATGCTCCAACGTCAGCACCTTTCTGCAGGGTATGTGCGCTTCGAACCATGCACAAGCTCCCGCAGCACCGTAATTACCGTCTCAGACTCCCATAGATAGTACTTCTGACGTTTCGTGGAAGTGGGACCCAAGTTCCCACCGCACCGCAGCAACCGTTCTAGGCGATACACGTAGATTTCAAATCTGACGGTACGGGAGTGGGCCCTAGGAATCTGGCACCCGGCGGTACAACACCGCCACGGCGTTCCGAGCGACACAAGCGGACGAGACCGAGAGGATGTCCTCGTCGTTGCACAGCCACCAGTCGGACCCTGCATTCGAGTCCTTCCGCACGAGGGTCACGTTGTGGCCGCTGGTGCAGTGGGGACCCCAGTGCTGCATGACGGCGACCGCCATGTAGTGCGTCGTTGTTGCTGGCGAGTTGGTGTTGCGTTTCAAGCAAAATACAGAGAACACGGCGAAGGGAAAGGGGAATAGTCGTCACTTCACGCTGCAGGACGAGGCTTAAACCAACAGGCTTCGACTTCGGGAAGAGCTGGAAAATCGGGGAGCGCTACGTGTAGCGCTGGTCGGTCGCGTCCACCCCTGGGGAAAGTGTACTCCTACTGCAGTAGTAGCGAGATGCGGACCAGTCATGTGCGGGGTCAGGCAAGTTGAAGGGTAGCCCCCGCATCCCAGCCCGCCCATGCGGTAAAAGTCACTGGGGGTTCACACGGTGTGCACGCAGCCCTTCGCGGGATGTAACTGCGGACGTATGTGTGATTTCGATCGTCGGGCATCAAACACGAAGTTGGAGGTGTGTGCAGGCTCGTCACTCACGCGTGCCGCCGGCTTCGGTTGTGATCAGCTCCAAGTCGTCCAGGGGGAATGTCACGTCCCTGGTGATCTTGGACCTGGCGAAACACGTTCCGAACGTGAAAGCGAAGTAATGGCGGCATGCTCGACGAAGATAGTGGTAGCGACAACAGCGCCGGGAACCGACCATCATCATCACCATCAGCAACGACAGCAGCAGCAGCAGCAGCAGCAACAACAACAACAACAACAACAACAACAACAACAACAACAACAACAACAACAACAACAACAACAACAACATGAGAGCCACAATGAACGAACTTGCTATTTGCCTATGTGAGGAACACCAACCAGAGGGTAAAAGGTCAGTCGTGAGTCAGCCACGGGGCATCACCCAATACATGCAAGGCTCCTTTCGTGAATCCCAAACCAGTGTGCATCACTACGGCGCTTGCCTCAAAGATCCTGCTTGTTTGTGAGCATGCATGCACGGAATGCCAAGATGGACATTCACCCTTGGTGACAATCTCTATTTTGGGGTTGTCTGGCGTGCAGCATCAGCGAGAGTGCGGAAGAAAGCATGCAAGAACACTAGATGAAGCATCACCACAGAAACACAAACCCCGAGTATCTCAAGCTCCATTACGGTAGTCGGGCTGAAGCTATGCTATTCGATGAATTTCCGGCAAGCTCGTCGCTAGGTGGTTGATACTGAAAGCCTATTAACTCAATATTCTCGACTTCCAACAATTGGAACCTTCTTTTGAGGCGACGTTCATCCAAGCATGTCGGTGCAGGTGTATGGTTGGTGGCAAGATTGTGCAACGAACTGCTGAATGTACACTACGCCGTGCACAGCATGGGAGGTTGAAGTCTCACCCAGTTACGTTCCGAAATATCGGGACCAAGAGCGACTGCGGCGAAGTCCCGAGCTGGAGCGTCTTCTTCTCCTGTGGTATGCAAGATGTGCGAATGTTAAGTAGCGCGTCACGCCTACAAAGATTTGAGAACAACTCTCGCGCAGCGAGTCTCAAACGCCTCTCAGCGCCACAGACTTCGCTGGCGTACCATGAGACACCCCAACATATGGACCCTCAGGGTTCGTCGCGCTTGCAGAATGCCTAGGAACGTGGGTCTTGACTTGCGCGAAACGTTGGGGGAGACCTTCGATGTTTCATACAACCAATAGATCGGCCATCTACCAACAGCCCTACCGATGGCAGCGAGGAAGCTCTCTGCTTTTCCTCCACCGCCGAGGAGAAACGAGCGAAAATCAGGGAAGGCCATGGTGTCACCAACCTCCGCGTGGTAGAACGCAGGGCAGGCGTGGCTAGCGCAACCTTCCCAGTCCTCGATCTGGGGAAGACATATAACATGTGTCAAGCAAAGCGGAACACAGGCCATGCGCATGATAATCCGTGGAAATGTTTCAGGTGAAATGTTTCATCGAAGTGTCATGTAGCCCCTTGTCTATCATCTTTGCGTAGTAACATGTACCAGTAGTATTTTCTCTGGGTAGTATTCTCAATTTTACCGCACACCGTCCATCATGGACGGACGGACACACCCGCTCGGGGTACCGAACATGTTGTCCGCGAAAAGCGACCCTGGTCCTTGAAAGCACGCCCCCTGTGACAAAAACATCGGTACACTTCACCCGGGCACCATTTGTGAAGGTTTCAGGACGTTCTTCCCCCTCTTAACACGGGGCTGCAGGGTAGATGAATGCGTCTTTGGAAGAAGAGATTGGCATGTGCAAGGACGATATGCAGTGTTGCTTGCGATTTCTACGCCTTTCTGTGAAGTGGGTGGGGTTGGGAATCAGGATACGTACGTCATCGAGCAGAGGGAAAGTAAACGCAAGTTGTTTGCAGGAAGGAGAGCTCGGTCTTGCCGCTGTCCCTCACGCCCTGCATAAGCTCCCCGAAGTCTTCCTCCAGCTCTGCGACATCTCTCGCGCTGGTGTAGTCCACCTTCAAGGGCTCCACGGGCAGAACCCCTGGGAATCGCAGCTGGACGATCTGCAGCGACACACAGGGATACAGGCACCGAGGAACCACTTGAGTTTAGTTTCCGGGCATCACACCGGGTCGAGATCCAACTCCCTTGTTCGCACGCAGGTCATTTATCGGCCCGGGCTAACCAAGAGGTCGCTGGCCGCAGGTACTATCCCCGGACCTCGGAACTATGGTATGATCGGTCACGAAACAGTCGCGAAACGAACCTTGGGATAAAGCACAAACTACTTCGTTCGGTCGCATGCTTATCCCGCTATTTTGTGTACCCACGCGCCGTTTCTGGCCTCAAGCGATGACATTTAGACGAGAACAAATGCGGCTGGCATTGCCACCCTTGGGAGAGACATCTCTAAGGATGGTCAATCTGAGACATGCAGTCATTACCGAGAGAGTGACGATCCTGCTACGTTCACCGATTCATTTTGAGGGCGCGTGCTGCAAGGGTCTGAACATGCCGAAGGCACCCTACCTCGACTGTTGCTGTACAGAAATGCGGGTGATTGGGTACCTGTGGTCACCACGTTCCGCGCCCGACTTGTACGTCGCAGTGGTAACACTTATCGGAACGAAAAGAGGATAACGACAATATGGCAACACCACTTCCAACGGTAACCACTCACGGGGTTGCAGCCGTCGTTGTGGCAGCCGGCGTGGACGAAGTCACCACAGTCCATGAAGGAGATCTCCTGAAAACAACAGGCAGCATTTGCTCTTGTTCGTGGCACCAATTACAGTCAGTCGTGCCTCGCATGAGGACACCAATATTAAGGAAACTCCCTTTTTCACAGGCATGGTGGCCCACATAATGTACAACATAAGGGGGAGTATCAAACGTATGGACATTTCCCCTTCTTAGGGAAATTATTTCTGTAGCAAGTAACAGTTGTGTACTTACCCGAAGTTCGACTGTGCCTACATGCAAGCCGTGTGAAGCAATGGGTACCTTGCAACTGCAGCATTCTACCGTTTAACCGGTGGTGCTGCGTGTTTCGCTGCACTCGCCGCACTCAAGTGTCTGGAGTAATTCTCAATGTCGAGGAGCGCCCCATTCACACAAGGCGACAACACTTGGACTATCCGCTCGAAAAAGCAAGGGCGGCGAATCCTTTCCGATCAGTGCCGTTGCAATCTTCTGCAGGAAGGGTCGAAGAGCTACTGAACCTGCTGTACTCTGTTGCCATCATCACGGCGGGCGTTGTTACCTCCGGCTCGAAGACGGAGAATATCGCCTCGACGAATACCTGGAGTGTCTCGACGGCATCCTCTTGTCGCCTCAATTTGACTCCCTGTTGGTCACAAAAATCGCGTAGCGGTATGCGCAGAAGGCGAGGCCTGGAGTGAAAATCACGCTGAATCAGACCGGGGGGAGCCGGCTGATAGTGGCCTCTAGTAGTACTATGGTTCGAGGAAAATGCCGTGAAGTCGAGTCAAGGTTGCGGGGCGGACTATTATAATTGCTCGTGACAAGAGTAGAGTTCCAGTCGAGAGCGACCCACTACGTGGAAACGTTTAGGAAAGTTGGGAGACCTCAAGGAGAATCGTTCGACAGTACCCTGCGATTACCCCAAGTCGGATATTCGTTCGGTGGCGAAGGTAAGACGCGAAGAAGTTATCACTGGCTTCACAACGACCCTACCGTTACGACAACGCTCGGGCGCTATCACGCCATACGGCAGACCTAAATACCCGCCCTGTCTCTCCCCGCAAGAAGAGTCCGCGTCGCGAGATCGAGCTTTTTCATGGCAGTGGGCTCGGTCCCTCCCACCTCCATGGACTGTTCGTATTCGGGGCAGGCGTTCGTTCGGGCGATAGGTGGGGGTGGGAGGACAGCCGCTGGTTACATTCCTAACTTCCGATGCTGTCTAGTGATCGCCTCGACTGCAACAGAGGCATCACCACACTCATGTGCTTGCGGTGCGAATCGATGCAAGTGCGTAGGACATGCATGCAGGCCCTTGGCCTTCGATGATCGATGACAGGGGATGGGTTGCTCGTGGAAGCAGCTACCAGCCCGCAGTGCCGTTGCGGCCACCGAGCGGGAACCATGTAGAACGAAACATGACGTGAACGTGAACGTGAGGTGTCTCATGTATGGATTGGGCGCCGGTTAGATGCATGCTGTGGATGGCGGAGCATTGTTGCCAGGGGCTTCCAAGTACGTGGGAACTGAAAATAGAGGCGGTCTTACAATTTACAACACCGAGAACATCTTCGGTCGTTCACGGGACAAAACCGCACCAAACCGTCACGCTACGAAGGCGTTGGTTATGATGGCACAGGTCGAGGAGTACGTGGAAATGATCTCCTTGCGTATCGTGAGATCTGCAGTGGTTGCACGGCAAGGACAACGAGCAGAGGAAACCGCCGGAGGTAGGCAAAAACTTCGTTGTTCCAGCTTTGAACGGTTCTGCAACAAGTGGAAATTTGCATGCTGGCTCTGCTATTGCAAGGACTCGCTCCGCCGCCACCACCCAAGCCTGCATACCATTGGCGTTAGGAACCACGCTGTCTGGCGATCCCTCATAGTCCAACAACATCTTCAAGCATCTAGTAGATCACATATTATCTCGTACCACGCGACTACCCGCCTTGGGCCCGCCTTCAGAACCATTGCCAGCTGGTAGAGGAGGTCGTTTTGGAGCTCCTCCAACGTTCGAGGGGCGGGGTCGCTCCACAAGCGCCCTCCCTCCAGCAGCCGTGCTGCGTCACGATTCATTGCAACCACGAGGGGATTCGATCAATGTTTACCAATCAACCATCGGGAGAATGGAAAGAAACTATTCCCTCGCTCGCCGTATTGTTTAAGCTGTTGTCCGGGCCATCGACAACATGGGTTTCAAGACGACCAATTTATCAGCCCAACTGAAGTAGGCAACTTGTGCAGGCTGCACGGCAAAGAAACTCGACGACGAGGCGTTGCGGGAAACCGAGTGCAACGATGACGACGACGGCCACAACACCAACAGCACCTAGAACGTAAGAGAGAAGGTGGCGTCTTGGGTAAACTTCCTGTGACGGGTCACGCCCAGGTGTGCCTCCACGCTCGCTGGACGCGAAGCATGGACACGTACTTCTTGTGCCGCGCAATGGTTTCCAAATGATCGTCTGGGCTATTGTTCCACATCAGTTGGGGACAACGTGCACGAATACGTCAATCATCGTCAAACGTGGGCGCACACAGGGGAAGGCACGTACCGGCAGGCCCAACCTTCGCCTCTCGCAGCAGCAGGCTCACGAGGCCGGGGGAGACCCTCAGCAGTTGCACAACCGAGTTTAAGAAGCACCGGTTGTAGCAAACGGTCTCGCTGCGGTTGGTGATTCCCCTGACGTAGAGAGACGAGTTCCAGCGATGAATCAACCAAGTTCGAACCCGGGGGGGAGAGGTTAAGAGGAAGCGAAGGGGAGTCAGTACGATCCTCTAAGGAAGACCTGGTCGTTCATTGTACGCCACGCAAACTCCCAAATGGCGCATCCCGCGTATTCCTTCTTTCGCTGAACCCATGGCACAAACAGGGTACCGGAAGAGCCCGAGCAATACCAGATTGTAATCAAGAGAGCCCCAAATATTTTTCGTGTCAACGGAATGATTTCATCACGGGACATAATTCGCCACAGACCTCGTGCACGCCCAGTTTTGCGTCCTGTCGCAATCTCAGGAAACTACACCATGCATCCTGTCAAACGCCTTCCGTCAGATATTTTCTTGGGCATGAAAGATATGGATCATTGAGAACAACCAGTCAG
Source organism: Ectocarpus siliculosus (assembly GCA_000310025.1). Classification (NCBI taxonomy): domain Eukaryota; class Phaeophyceae; order Ectocarpales; family Ectocarpaceae; genus Ectocarpus; species Ectocarpus siliculosus. The sequence goes on along the minus strand of FN649743.1, from coordinate 4,530,647 downwards.
ACGTACACGTTTTCAGACCTGGGCACGCGAGCCGATACCCAGGGAGCGGTTGGTGTCTGCGCGCTGCTGGCGGCGAGGCTCCGCTGCGGCTTGGAGATCGGCTGTGCTACCACATCCAGGCAGACGCACACATTCGGGGCAGTCTGGGTGCTGCTGGTTTTCACCCTCCCCTGCGGCTTGACGCTCGGTTGTGGGGCCAATGGGGGCGCACATTGCAGAGAGGAGGGGGCGAATTATCGGCGAGGAAGGCGCTTCCAGGGCCTGGCAGAGCTGAGCCACTGGCCGGTGCTCCACTGCCGTCCACCATTCCCTTCGGCATACAGGCGGTGGTGTCGCTTGCCGCACTCCCGTCCACCTCTCCCTTCGGCACACAGGCGTTGGTGTCGCTTGCCGCACTACTCCCGTCCACCATTCCCTTCGGCATACAGGCGTCGGTGATATCGCTTGCCGCACTCCCATCCACCATTCCCATCGGCACACAGGCGTTGGTGATGGCGCTTGCCGCACTCCCGTCCACCATTCCCTTCGGCACACAGGCGTCGGTGATATCGCTTGCCGCACTCCCGTCCACCTTTCCCATCGGCACACAGGCGTTGGTGATATCGCTTGCCGCACTCCCGTCCACCTTTCCCTTCGTCACACAGGCGGTGGTGGCGTCGCCTGCCGCACTCCCGTCCACCTCCCCCTTCGGCACACAGGCGTTGGTGGCGTCGCTTGCGCACTCCCGTCCACCTTTCCCTTCGGCACACAGGCGTTGGTGGCGTCGCTTGCCGCACTCCCGTCCACCTTTCCCTTCGGCACACAGGCGTTGGTGATGTCGCTTGCCGCACTCCCGTCCACCTCTCCCATCGGCACACAGGCGTTGGTGATGGCGCTTGCCGCACTCCCGTCCACCTTTCCCATCGGCACACAGGCGTTGGTGTCGCTTGCCGCACTCCCGTCCACCTTTCCCATCGGCACACAGGCGTCGGTGATGTCGCTTGCCGCACTCCCGTCCACCTCTCCCATCGGCACACAGGCGTTGGTGATGTCGCTTGCCGCACGCCCGTCCACCTTTCCCTTCGGCACACAGGCGTTGGTGATGTCGCTTGCCGCACTCCCGTCCACCATTCCCTTCGGCACACAGGCGTCGGTGGCGTCGCTTGCCGCACTCCCGTCCACCTTTTCCTTCGGCACACAGGCGTTGGTGTTGTTGGTGGCGTCGCTTGCCGCCCGGGGAGAAGCCACAGCCAAGGTCGCTGTGGCCGGTGTCGAAAGTATCTGCTCTTGCCGCCCCAGGATCCACAGCAGTCTGCCGGCCATGGTGGTGATGGCCAGCTCCGACCACAGGCTGACGATGATCCTCAGCAACCCCACGAGGCCGCAGGCACAGACGGACAGCCCACGGATCACTGTGGCAGTGGCTGGAACAACCACGGCGAACAGCGCTTGGGACAGGATCATCACCACCTCCGTCGTCGCCGCCGCGAGACCGCCGGCGTAAGGGGAAAGCACCCGGATGATCGTCATCACGTGAACGACCACGGCAGACAGCACACACCAAAGGGTGGCGACGACCCCCGCCGTTGCCGCCGGGAGGCCGCCAACGAAGGAGGAGAACATCCGGATGATGGTCGACGGATGAACGAGCGAGGTAAACAGCCCACGCAGAAGGTTGCCCACGAGCCCCACCATCGCCGCCAGGAGACCGGCAGTGAAGTAGGGAAGCGCCAGGATGACGGTCGTCGCGTGGACGAGCAAGGCAGACAGCCCACACAAAAGGGTGGCGACGAGCCCCGCCGTCGACACTGCGACGCGACCGAGTGCAGCGAAGAGTTCCCAGAGGAAGGCGGTGGCGGAGGAGGTGAAGGAAGGGAAGGTCAGGGGCAGCACCCAGTATCCTGCGTAGCAGAGAGCCGTGAAGGCCCACACTGAGAAGAGGGCCCTCGCTGACGAGCAGCGTTCCTCTTGGAGCTGGTCAGCGAAGAGCACACACGAAATTTGCAGAGGTTTGTTTGGAGGGGGTAATACTCCAACAGCAATATACCTTTCTTGCTCACAAAGCTGTGATACCTTTCCCGACTCATGATTCCTGACGATGTGGTGCCAAGGCAATGCAACAGTGTAACCCAGGGTGGTTTGGAACGCCTACGCTAGGCGTAACGCGTACTCGAAACATTGATGCGTACCGCACGTTCAAACGATGAGGTACATGTCGAGGCTGCGTACCAATTCTGGTTAGGCGTTCGCCGTTGTTTACGTTGTTTGCAGCTAGACCCACACATTGGAAGGCGTGGTTGTTGCAGGAGAATGGAGCATTGAGCCGACAAACTGCATGAGTACGAACCCTATCCGTTGCATCGGCTTCAGGGTGACGGGACCTACCGGCCTGGCGTTGAGGTTGAGGCTCCGAAACACGCTAGGTGAGGGCGCGAGTCCGGTCGCAAAGTGGTTGACCCCCCTGCCGGGATGCCAAGGACGAGTGTAGACGGTGTCAGAGGCATGACGGTGAACCGGCACGGGAACGGAAGAGCGGGTAAGAAGGGGGCCAATCGCTGCCGTATGCTAAGCCGGCTAGACCAAGGCTTGTGGGCTGTCCATCATTGCCCATAATCAAGATCGATGGGATGGCACAAACGGGGGGATGCAGTGTCTTCCACTCGAAGGAGGCTGGAAACGCGAGAAAAATTGCCAGAAATACGAATATCGACAAGTTCGTGTGATTACATTTGGTGTGACCTCCAACCTCCACCCCAAAGGCGGCTATCGTGGTCACACTGTCAAGAGTACTTCGTCATGGGAACTTGAACATCGAAGGGCAACCCGACTCGCAAGCGATGCGTACACTCTCAACGTCGCGCGCGGTGACAAGCTGTCACGGTAGCGTTCCATCTTCTTCAAACCTGTAATAGCCGCCAGCAAATACCATTGACTGACACGTTCCAGGCAGCATGCGCTTGATGGACAGGCAGGGTCCTTCGATGATCGCCATGTGCTTCTTCTGGCAGAACTAGGATAGAGGTGTCGGGTAGGGCACGGCAGCATGCACGCATGCGTTGCGCGATTTTTTCAACTGCCGATGTTGCGTTAACTCGTCTCCCGACAACTTCGTCAGCTGGTCGGTGGGGCACCGTCAAGCTGTTCAACTGTGCTTGCTGCTTACGTTATGATCGGCGGGGCTGGGAATTGCTCGTGATGTAGAATGCTCTCTCGAAGGCTAACGTATTTCCGTGCCACGCGAATCATAAACAGTGACAGGTGCCACACACGTATCGAGAGAGAAAGGGTCCATCTAAAGGGCCGAGGATGTCCCCTCAACAACTGATCAACCCTTTCTCCCCCCAAAGCGTGGTACAAGGTAGGGAAAACGTTGCGTTGACCACGCGGTAAGTCCCGTACCTAGTGGAAATGCGAGACTTGTGCCCCCTACATCATGTAAGCCCCGGAACAGCGTTTGTAAGTTCCCCTTTACCGCCTACCCATCGGTGCAAACACACATTCCTAGGGCTCCTTTTCTTGACTGGTCGGTGCGGTAGCTGTTCTTTTCTTTCTATCATTTTGGTTTCTTTTTCAGAGTGGTTTGTACTCTATTAATGTTTTGTTTCCCCACGGCGTCGTATGTGCCGGGTTTTGCGACCACGGGCTCCCCATTGTTGTGGACTATAGAGCTAATGTGAGAAAAACAACAACAAAACAACAACAACAACCCGCGGCTTTTGTACTGACAGTCATCAAGATTGGTGCCGTAGCTGCTGTTCCTGTGCTGTGACACTGCTCGATTCCTAGCCTTCGGGGCGAAAGCGGTTCTGGCCTAGTTGCAGCCGGGGGTGTGGGGTGCGTGGTGTATCCTGCATATACTCTGTTGGTGCCCGAAATGTCTCTCTGCTAGCAACAACTTGCCGGCTCCCACCGGGATGATTTCGTAGTTTCGCAGAACGCAAGCATTCCTCTTGGTTCCGCCTGGTGGGTTCTTTCCAGCAAAGAAAATTCTCTGTCAGCCAGGTACGTTCACAGAAAGCACGTCGGTGCAACCCGAGAATACCGAACAGCCTACGCCTTCCTGAGTATTGCAGCTCTTCCCCATGCCCCCGCGGCCCCGAAAGCATGCCAAAAAATACAGAAAATGCCAAACAACGCATGGTTATTGGTCTCGGCCCTGATGCTGCTGTAGAACTCTTACCGACGAGTCGTCATTGCCGAGGTCAACCGCGAAAGCTGTCACGTTGGACGTGTCGAGGACGCCTCTGTCCAGAAGGATGGACAGGGTCGAGGCAGTGCCGATGACCACCTGCGCTCGCACCTCTTTTTGCCAGTCGGAATGGAGCGCCATGGAAACCTGTCACCATGTCCACCGCACGTGATTATTGTCGGGGGGGTAAGAACAGCAGCGCATCTTCCGGCGACGAAGTGCTACCCACGCCCACAGACAAAATAAACAACCAACGTGACCATGTCAAAGCGCTTGGAATCATGAGGAAGCGCCGAGCCGTTCCCGTGACGTACTTTCTGCATTCATAATAGGTTAGTTGCGAACTACGAATCCATCCTTTGTGGTAGTGCCGACAATTTGAGACACTCACCGTCATGGGTGTGTCGGTAAGCGCGGCGAACTTGTGGAAAATCACAGAGAGATCACACTCGTCTTGAAAACTCCGCGCGACGACCAAAACCTGGCACACAAGAAAGGACAGGGCTCCGGATGGGTGCACGCGGTTGTTGGGGGGCACTTGAGCGAAAGGACGTAGCCAGCCAGGACAGCGAGAGTGGCGGGGGTATCTCCTCTGGGAAACTGCCGTGAAAGTTGCGCTTGGGTACAACGTTGTTCTCCTTGAATGTGCTACCGTGTTCGGCCCGTGAGGAAACGCAATTCGCCGATTGGTCAACGCACCTGCGTGTAGTCGTCGCCAGGTCGAGAGAGTACCGAGAAGAGCGCGGCCTTCAGGCTCGCGTCGGTACCGTGCGCATGGCACAGCACGTTGCGGTGCAGCCCCACACGAAGAGCAAACTTCATGTTCCCGCAAAGATGGTCCAAGCTTCATAGAGGCAGTTGACGGAGGCGGGAGAAACGTAGCGCAACAGGAGGGCGTCGGATCATAGTTGTAGTATTTGACGTGCGTCTTTGTGAATAATCTAAAGACGACCAACAACTTTGTCGAGAGTAGCCGGCATGTTGGTTTGACTAGAATACGCCCGAGTTCGAACAGCTCCCGGCGCGATCTAGCTCATCTCTTTGTTCTTGCATGGTTTTGGTGGAAGTACCATTGAGGCGTTTGGATTTTGGCTATTCAAGCGGGTGAGGCATGTACGTGGACAAGGCGAAGTATTGGGGGCCATGCACAACCGTGGCACCAGTCAGCAGCAACCAAAGCGACGACGACAACGCAATAGACATCCACCAGACCGACGGCATGAACATCAACGAGCAACGATGACATCGACATCGATACCAACATCGACATTGACAACGACACCAACACCAACACCAACACCAACAACGACGACGAGAACAACGACAACATTATCGACCGCAATGACGACCACCCAAACGAGGAGGCTAACCCAAAGGAACGTAGACGTCGGGGGAGGACGAGCATGAGGTATATCCTGCCGACCAAGTCGTCGCGGAGCTGCCAAACAAACAGGTGGCACGAGGGGCGTGGGAAAATTGGGTGTTTAGTGTAGCCCCGACGATGGTTGGAACGAGAGTGACTGGGGATCACGATCGTAGAACACACGTCCCTTTTTGTGCTCGGAGTCAGCGCTTCCCAGAACTCGAGTCTTTACGAACCACACGTGGGTTCGCGCAAGATCCTTGGAGCGCAAGACAACTAATTTGCTCATGTTTTAACAATAGCCCAAATGTTTGGTAAGGTACATCAGCGATAGATAGTATACCACACGGGTCCAGGTGATTGCCCATGCTCGATGGGGGGGGCGAACGAAGGCATTGGGCCTCGATCGACGCTTCACGTTTCACGACAGCGATCCCACTATACTCTAGAAAGGTTGACACAGACACAGAATACCACCACCGACTGTTGGTTGTGGGAGTGAGTGATAGAATTCTGTCGTGCGACTCATCCTTGTCTGGAACGTACACGTCTCTACAGCGAATTGCAGCCGGTCTGTTAATGTTTCTCGTCCCAAACGTGGAGGCGCAACAAACACCGGTGATTTTGCTTATAGGGCCTGTTGGTGATCGGACGTGGTCCAACGATACGTCGTCACTTGCGCACCTGAAGGGTGTTGGGTTCTCCCCACTTGTCGTAGAGCTCGAAGATCCGGACAAGAATTCGAATCGGAAATGTCATGCGGTTGGTGCATACAAAGAAAAGCCCAGCTGCCGCCACGTACACCACCATCACCCAGGCCATCAATGCCGCTGCAGTCGCAGCAACCCCCAAGGTCTTCCACGAGACTGATACCAGTTGAAAGGTGAGTGGCAGACGACTCCGAAACACGGTGGCCCCGCGTGACGCCCACACCACTGATGCGCTCCATCCATCTGTCTCAGCGATACGGTCCATGACCATCGCAACCAACCCTGCAGTGAACATGGCCGTCGCCGCGCGGAATTGGTGCCAACGCGGTGACTCCGCCCCGCGCCCAGGCGACCTCTGGTGGAGAACGGTCGAGTATACCCACGTACCCACGGCAACCGTTCCGTTCGCGATGCTGCTTATGACGTCAAGAGTATACGAGCGCATGTAGGCCCCGGAACCCAGCACGACCGACCACCAGAAGACCTTCCTCCAGCCAGACACAAAGTTCGCCGCAACTTGCTCTGACACCCACCACACCAGCCCCCCCAGGCCATCGACTACAACGATCTTCGCCACAACTGCCACCACCGCCGGGCGGAGGGTGTGCCAGTGATATGGCCTCGCCGCGCGTCCTTGCGGCGATCGACCCCGAACTCGGCACATCGTCAGCATCGTCATAGAAATGATGTCGTTCGTGACCATCCTCATGATGCCGAGAAAGAGCGGCATCAACATGCCCAAAACCACCCAGCGGTAGTCGTACCACCAAGCATTCCACTTAGCCATATCAGACTTTGACATCACTTTCATGTATGGGCTGGACTCATCTATCGGCGTGATCTTCGACGTGGCCGCCAGGGTCACCACCGAAAGAGACATCCACGTCTCCTCGACGATAGAGAGCAAGGTCGGTAAGTCCACCGCCCGTGCTCGTGACACTTGGTTCCGAACAACCGAGAACCCCCCTGTAAGCACCGAAGCCACCCAGTTCTTGATCCTGCTTGTGACGTCTGACCGCAACATTCCGAACGCCGCCAATGCGACGTACGTGCAGATGCCCCCCGTCCAAGAGGAAGTTGACCTCACCCAATCACGATCTGACACCCACCACACCAACGCCCTCGGGCCATCCACCATGGCGATCTTCACCACAAGCACCACTCGCCCCACGCGGGAGGGGTGCCGGCGCCTTGGCTCCGCCGCGCGCCCGTGCGGCACCCGACCACGGCCAGCGACATCGCCAGCATGGCCACAGCAACCACCTTCATCCCGACCCTGCTCTTGACGGTAAGAACCAACAGCAACAACCCGACCACAGCAATGCCAAGGTGCTTGTATTCCACCCTGGACAACATGTCCGAGGCAGTCGAAGCGGGTGCTCCAGGCGCTGAATCGCCACGAATCTGAGGCTCGTCATGGGCTGCAACATGGCGCGCTCCGATCCGGCTTGAGGAGGAAGGGCGAGAGAGTCCGTTCGTCATGGCCTTTTCTTCGGGATGATCTCCCTCGGTAGATGCTTGGTCCTGGTTGGGGAGGCGCTGTGACTCCACTTCTGTGCCTTCTGGTCCGTCGTCTTGTTCAGGACCCTTCTCAGCGGCCGTGTGTGGTGGTAGTACGACCGGTAGGTTCGGGCTGCTTCCACCGAGAGAGGGGGAGTGGGAGGATGATTGGTTTACTATCGATAGGATCTCGGCTCAGGTTGGACCAGAATCCGATTCAGGTTTCATTCACACAGCATCAACCAGGAGCAAAGTCCCAGACACGTTTGTTTGCTGCAGGCTGAAATACAACTTGCCGCCACAGATATTTCCGAGACTATGTATCAAACATCAGGACCACTCCCAGAGTTCAGGTTCCGTGTCACCTGTCGCCGTTGCCATCGACGATCGTGGCGGTCTGTGCGGAAGCGGCCGCCAGCACGTCACGTTGATCGCTGCCAGGAGACTTCACGACGAGCAAGTCGCTGACGTCCTGGCCATCATCCTCGGAACGCAAGGTAGTCGATCCACCGAGCCTGGTCCAAAAGTGCAACAATTGGGGGCAATTTGGGTAAGAATCAATGTTTCCTGAGGCGGACATCTTCTTCGCGAGCACCGACGCGTTCAAAAGTAATTTATGCCTGAGCGCCATGTTAACCAGACCGGACAAAACAACAGGGCACCAGGGCTCCGATGCTCAACTCCAACCGACGGCTGGCTGAGTGCATTATTACCCACACCGACTGAAGCTCACCTCCGTTTCGACTAAACTAGTCCGTGTTGTTGGGGGTCAAAGGCCCACTTACCCGGGAAGGGCAGGGCGGGGGGACTCGCTGGATTCTTCCCTTAACTGCCGGACCATTGCCATCGCATGCGGTTCAATCGCCAGTTGAGAAACTACCATCAGTCAGACTCTCCACACCTTTTACAGCCAAACGGAAACACATGTTTTTTCATGTCCCTTTCCTTGGTGGTTTAGTATGGCCATATGTTTGAGCTTCGAGGCATATGCGGTCGGTCCCTTTCTATCGTTTTCAACGCATACCAGCGGGGGTAGAGGCTGGGGGCAACCTGCAGAGAGGGCACGGAAAGTAGAACCACGCGCCTACGGCCATCGATACTTTGTACTGAGAATCCGATCACCTCTGTTGTCACTAACTGTCAAGGTTGTCGATGTTCGGGAGGTTGGGTGATGACTGATACAGCATTTTCGCCTACTGGTTCGGTATCTAGAGTCGGTCGGAGGCGCAGCACAGAATAATGGCGGCCACAATACCGGTGGATCGGCCCGCGGTACCCTCTTTGCAGTTCACGCGCAGCCCAAAGGGGGGCAGGGGCTGCATGGAGGCGGTATGAGTCTTCTTCCTAGTCACCGGGAGCGGAAACAACGTGTGACAAATGCGAGACAAAACACTCGTTGCAGTTCTGCGTATATGTGTGTGTGTTTTCGTCTTAATTTTATGGCGACAGTCCCCACATTGTTCGTGGTGAGATGTGTACTGCACTTTCAGTGTATGTAGAATACTACAGTACACTTTAGTTCAGTGTTTTTTTTCCTACAGCTAATGTACAACCATCCAGGGTCACACGGGAGGGGGTAAACACCGGGGCTTTTTGTTTTTTTGCAAACGCCCCACCTTCCTCCTGCGGTGCGTGCTGAATTTTTGTTTTCTATAGCGAGGAGGGTCCAGCCGTCCCTGTCCCTCGTCAACGGTGCTAACGTCGAAGTTTGGTACTCACGAGAGTTTTTCAGCTTAATTTCTTTCTTTCACCGGCACAGTTGAAATTTTCACCCCATGGTGATTCGAACTCACGATTTTGTCACCTCGAACGGTTTCGAGGTCACCACTAGACCACCCGGGCGACCGGTTGCAGGGCGTTGTTTGTTTTCTTGTGCACGGGCAGCACCGTCTAGCGAGCAAATCATCGACACTTGAACTCATATGCAGCATCTCACCCCGCGACGTCCATACTGCAAGGGGCGTCGTATTTCGCGCTGTGGTGGTTTTCGGACGTTGCCATTCTGCCCTCGTCAAGCCCTTCACCAGGGTCGCCGTTGGTAGCAGCACCAGCGGCAGTAACGGGCACCTGGTCCACCAGATTACGTACATCTTGGACCTGTTGTGCGTGCAGGGGTTGTTGAAAACATCGATGTTGGTAGATAGCACAAGAACTTGGTTGGTAGGTGTTTGACACATCCGTCCATGGAGGGATTTGTGCGGCACCCGGAAAATTGTAACACAACCAGACATCGCTATCTGTTTATCTCTCTTTTTCTCTTTACCCTCTTTGCCTCTATGTCGGTCTGTCTCTCTTCCATTATTTCCCATTCTGGCCGCTCTCGGTATTCTACAGTCAATCTTTGAAAATACACCCTTCCCTTTCGAGCCAAAGTTCACCCACCAGCGGGCATCGTGTTGACGCGGCAGCGTCTTCAGCTGCAGCCAAGGCGTCCAGAAACGCAACTGGCGGTGATGCGAGCGCGGGCGCCAGGTCCCCCGAAATGCCGTCGAGGTCACGGATCTGTTGTGCGTGCAGAGGGTTTTCAAGACATCGATGTTGGGCCCCGTAATGAGTCAACACCAATCACTGGCGAACGTTGTTCCGAATCTCTTGCTCAGAGGGCGGGGTCGATCGCGCTTGCAAAGGTTTTGTGAACGAACGAACGAACGAACGAACGTCTGTCCGATTCGACACGGGAGGGAAGTTGGTGGAAATGCACGCGTGCGTGCGGAACGACTGGAGGGAAATGAAAGTACGCTGTGCACCCCGGTGTAGCGAAGCAAGCGTGAAGAGCGTGATCATCCACGTTCGGGTGCCTCTGAAAAAATATGTATTTCCACGAGAAGGTGATCACATCTTAACGGCTACTTAACTGCACTGGCGTGAACGGCGCGCTTCATTTTCTCTCGTAGTGACCTTGTTGTAGCCCCCATGTGGGAGATCTGTCGGTGCGTGCAAATCATCATGATCTGTCCCGACAGAAGTAGACCGGCTCTTCAGGTCTAAACGGATCGCGTTCAAGCACGGGTGCGCGTTCTCCCAGCATCAGATGCCGAGGCGGAATAGTGATAAAACGCTCTGGTATGAGGATGGCGTGATGTTTGCCTTACCGGAATGCAGCGCTGTATTCGACTCGACGCCATTCGCATGGTGCGGGTGAGTGGGTAAGGCAGGTATTCCACCAGTTAAAGAGGAGCTACCAAGGGCTTCGGCGCCGGGACAATGGCAGTACGGCAAGACACTTTGAGAGCGGGGTGGAGAAGCTCTTATCTGGAGAACTAACAATTCGGTCCTTTGCCTTGTTCCGTTGAGCCCAGGCATTGTCTAGCTATATACGTAGGTGGTCGTGTGGAGGGGGTCAGTACTTGATTCTCGAACAATTCTCCTTCAAACTGTTTTTTGATCGAGCGCGTTCGGTTCTGAGGTCAATGAAGAAGTCGCAGACCAACGTTCGGTCACGGGGAACACTCAGCATCCCGACTCGAAGCAAGCCAAGGGGCAGCGACAGTTCAGGGGTAAGTCTCAAATCCTGCTGCGATCAACGCAGTGCTTAACCAAGACACAGAGGAGGAAACCATGCTTTTCTAGCGCATGGCCGTTTGAGACCATAAACGGCACCTATTTCCGTGGGTTGTTGAGCGTTTTACAACGTTGTTTGCGCGAACATGTCCTTCGTATCTTTCGAACCGGGTCTCTGGTCTGTGCCGGATCCAAAAACAACTCTCGTTAGGTAGCTTTACACACGATCCAGGTCGAGGCAACATGGGGTAGTTCATGTATATCTGGGTCTCACCCTCTCGGTTTCGACACCCGAAGACGCGCTTGGTGAGGGCGCCTGGACGATGGGCTCGTCTCGGACAGTGTTCTCTGGCGTGACGCTATCGCATGCAACTGAGGATGCCGGCAAGTCTTCTCCCGGGACAGGTGGTGTGTCATCCAAGAGGGTCCTGAATGCGGTCAGCGGTGACGTGCGAGCGCGAGGGAGAGGGGCGAGGGGGACGCCCAGAAAAGGTCAAGGACATGTTGCCACATCGGTTATTCAGAGGCAGCGTTGGATGCTGCTGAGAGAAAATGTTCGATATAGCTCCTTCACGAACGAACGCAATCCTGTCAGCTTTCGACACTTGGTTCATGCAAACACGGGCACCGGCGATCCCCAAGTGTACAGGCTGTGAACACTCCAACACGATGTAGACGTCACCGCCTTCAATCGCTGGCCTTCGAGTTTGTTCGAGCAGGACGCATCAAACGGAACACTACGATTACATGCTTGATGAACTGGCAGGTACTGTAGGTACGGGCTGACACGTGCTAATCGTACATCAGGGAAGGTGCTCTGCACTCCTGCTGCACTAAGGCGGGGCTCACCGCTAAACCCATCGACCCCCATCGCTCGGCATAGAGTTGGTCGGAGGCTCAGCACAGAATGTTGGCGGCCACACTGCGGGTGGGGTAGCATTCTGTACTCTCTCTGCAGTTTGCCCGAAGCCCGAAAGAGGGGCAGGACCTGCATGGAGGTGGTATGGACATTGTTCCTAGCCATCGGGAGTGTAAAGAACGCGCCGAAAAAGCGAGACGAAACACTGCATAGTTTCTGCGTGTGGAGGGTGTTGTTTGGTGCACGGGCTGAACCGCCTACAGTATTTAGCGTGCAAAATCACCCGAACTCGAACTCAAACGCAGCATCTCACCCGGCGGCGTCCACGCTGCAGGAGGCATCATATTTCGCGGTATGGCTGCCATTGGCCGTTGCCATCTTGCCTTCGTGGAGTCCTTTACCAGGGTCGCCATTGGTAGCAGCATCAGAGGCAGAAACGGGTACCTGGTACCCCGAAACGCCTACGGGGCGGTCAACATGTCCATCTCGGGCCTGTTGTACGTGCGGGTTTTTTTCAAGGCGTCGTTGTTGGAACACGAACCGAGTCAAAATCAACCACTTTGGCGAACACTGCTCGGAATTACCCTCCTCGGAGGGAGGGGTCGGTCGCACTTGACAATATTTTCTGAACGAACAGATCTCTGTCTACGAAATTACACACAACGGTTGAACAGCGCTCACGTAGTGCGTCTAGTCTACACAAATTACACGGGGCAGGAAGTTTTTGGAAAGGGACGCGTGTGTGAGAGCTGTTTCGAGGGAAAACAAAGTGCGCTGTGCACACCGGGTTAGCGAAGCAAGGGTGAAGAGTGTGATCAATCACCTTCGGGTGTAACGTTTACAAAGCATGGATTTGCACATTATCGTGTTGTACAGGAGAACAAAACCACTCCGAGGTTTTCGCATCTTCACGGCTGCTTAACTACACTGTGGCGTGAATAATAGTGACCTTGTTGTAGCCTCCATTTGGTAAATCTGTGGGTTCGTGAAAACAACCATGATACGTTCCTACTGAACAAGATCAGCTTCTTGGCTACGGCCGCCCCCCTGCCTACAATCGATAAGTGAACTCTGGTCAGGGGCCAAGTCCATCCGTTTCAAGAAATCCATTTCGAGCGCCCCGTCCCCCGCTGTGCGTGTGCTGCCACTACTGTATCCGCGCCGTCGCGACGAAGAGCTTATACGCTCACATGCACATGAGCTCACGATCAAAGAGAAGATAGAGAGGTATGCAGGGTTCCCACAGATTGACCTGCTGCTGTGGATTCTACAGCAGTATGTATTCCTCAGACAACAATGTAGTCTACTGCTGCAGAGGCTGAGAAGCTTCCCACAGACCCGCCTTCGGGTCGCGGGGTGATTGCCGCCACCTCTCGGGGGTCACTAAGCCTAGACAACATTCGTACACACAGAGCAACAGCAGCAGCGGCAGCCTCAGCGAACATGCCTATCAGCATCTAGACTGTGTATGCATTGCGTACAAAGTATCAATTCGGGGATCCCCGGAGTACTATTTTCATGTTCCGGCCTCTGCCAAACCGCCTCATCATACAACTTGGTGATCTCTTTGTAAATTTCCCCACCCACTCCCCGCCCACTCCAACTACAACGATTCCCCCCCCCTCCCTATGGCCCCTGACTTTCGATCCTGGGCTTAGACTAAACATGACGCGTGTGCGCTGGAATGTCTCTCCGCACGAAATGGAGGATTACCGGATGCGATCTTGTGTAGACTCTGTGCCTCTACCCTCTATGTCTGTCTCTCTCTCTGCCTCTTGTACACTTCCACCGGCCTCTCTGCATCTACAGCTGTCTACTTGTCTGTTGGCCCTCCCCTTTTCACCTACCCGTGCGGCTCGCAGTGCTGACGCCACAGCTTCCTCAGCGGCATCCAGCGAGGCCTCAAAGGCAGAGGAATCTAGCGCTTGAGCAAGGTTGGTGACCACATGAACAACAGCAGCAGGGCGATGAGCGCGGCGAAGAAGCCACCAGCACGAGCCATATTGCCTATGCGCAAAGAGATACGCAGCTCGATCTCGCAAACTGGGTTCGGTGATGCACGAGCTGGATTCTTGGAGTGGATCAGGCCTTAGCTTGATGACACCAAGAAGGGAGGATCACCGGTGTTGTGTGGGCGCTGTTGCCAAATATGCGGCGGAATCGGCCGTTTCGCCTTTTTTTTGTACCCACAGACAGAAACCGCCTTGCACACAAGCAAGCAGCCAGCAGCCAGCAGCCCCCACCCCCTGTTCTCCGCGTGCTTTGGAACGCCCTGACACTGGTCGGTCGCTATTCCCCCCGCCTGGTGTGCTGTGGTGCTGCGGTGCTGCTCTGCACACGCGTGTTTGATGAGACGCAGCCGCAGGAGGCCGCTGCCGCTGGCCTGGCGCCTCCGCGTTCGTCCCAGTCGAGATGGGCGATGCCTTCGCCCTTTCCTCCCGGGTGCTGCAGCAGTGCTGCTGCTGTTGTGGATCGACCTGCCGAGCCTTGCCGTTGCCGCCGACCACCACGCCGTTGTTGCTTCTTCAACGAAATCATGTGGCCGTAGATTCCTCGTTCGAGATGGCGAGACAGCTGCTCCGGACAGAACGGCAGCGGAAGGGCTACTGCTGTCTCGAGGGAGAGGGTTCATGGGCGCCGTCATGGTGGACGATCCAGCGGTGATCTTGTTCGCAGGCGGCATCGGCAGGGGAGGGATGGTGGTCGATTCAAACGTTGATGTTTTCGCGGTGCCGCTGGACGTTGATGAAGATGATGACGATGACGACGACGACAACGCCACTGGTGGTGCTGTCGGGGGTGGAGGCGAAGAAACACTGGTGGACAGGGACGTCCTCTCGTGAGTGCCTCGCGTAGGCTCCTTGAGGGAAGTAAATAGAGATCACCTGCATTCATGATTTTGGTCTGCCGTAAGAATAGATACATGTACGTTTGCTCAATTATGCTTCCGCGACGATGAATCGGGTTGGCCTCTGTTTTACAGCTGGTATCATACGTATGCCTGTGCACACCTGCCATAAAGTGCGCGACGGGCTTGGAAATTCCAACCATGGGAGTCGGGTTTGTGTTCCGGAATGTCTTCAACTCCTTCGTTGACCAATACCACGCTGCAACATTTCGCGACGCGTCACGGCATCGCCGTCAAGCAGTCGGTGGCGGCTAGCCGATGTCCTTCGTGTCCTGAAGCTGCCGATGACAATAGACGTGGAGTGCTTCAACAGCAGAGATGGTACAGCAGTAGTGAAAGCAGAACTGCTCAAGCGAAACTGATCTATCTCGCCCTCTCGCGATGGGTGCTACAACAGCACAAGTGCGCCGCGTGTGTGTGTGCTCTGCTTGCATGTTCGTGTTGGTTATTCCGCCGACCTAATAATTAACGGTCTAGACTATTAGCATATCGACAGGTACATATAGCGTTGGAGTCTTCGCTCCGTAGTCTTAACGCTCCGTAGTCTGTTTTGACTTCAACTCCTGCAGACTCTGAACACTTCCTTCCGCCGACAAGAGACCAGATGCAACACGGCGCTTCGCACCTGCCCCCTCCCCCCCCCACCAAACCCTCGTTCAAACGTGTCGTGTGTCCATACACACACATCTGAAATAGAATAGTTTTCGATTTTGAGGGAAGTTGTGCAAAACAACAGCAGTTCACCACCACGTGCGGTTTGAAAGATCAACACAACACCACCACCTGTAACGACAACCAGACCAGACTCTACAACCATACAGCAGGGCAAGTGCTTCGGTGTACAGTATGTAGATATATTCTTGTGTCTTCCCTCCACGTATTTTCACGATGATATAAATACATGCACGACAACACCAAGCAAGCACGATGCCCATGTTTCAAGAAGTGTGCCCCCTTTAGGGCCGTTCTGCGGTACCCTCGTTCCTAAGACTTTCTAGCTTCCAGGACCTGCAGTGCACACATCACCTCTTGGTGCCTAGTGCATACGGCGGTACACCTCTGCTGTGTACATGCCGGTGGTTCCGTTTCAGACTGGCCAACATAACTCAGGAGTGGCGGATTTTGAACAAAATACCGACAAGCTCTTGACAACCCTAGAGGTTGTATACATGCTGAGTTTGCATACAACACAAGGAAGGTAGACATACCGTAGTTGACATTAGATAGAACGCACCCTCGACCGATTTTTCAACGCTCGATTGCCGCACGACGAAGAGTATGCCAAAATCAAGAGCTGCGTTGCCGGAAAGCTCTCGACGAAACGGTTCCAACGCCGCCGTTCTTCGGCGCCTTCACTGATTGTACAAGTATGCATGTTCGCTGCAGAGTTGTCGAGCTTTGAATATCGGCCCAGGGGGTGTGGCATCTTGTGCAATCTGCGGTATCGCGCCATGGTACTGACGCCGAGGTACTTCTTGAGGTTTGAATACTTCTAGCACAGAGCAAATTTGACACCGACACCACCACGATGCCGCGAAAACTTGTGCGTTTTAAAACTGGCATGGAGTCCTGATCCTCTCCCTCCCTTCCCTTCCCTTCCCAACAAACAATGCTTAGAGGGCCCTTCTGCCTGCAACAACAATGCCGAGAAAGCTCTCTGCGTACACGACTGCTGTATTGATGTAGCGCGCGCGGTGTATTTTTTTTTCTCTGTCTGGCTCTTTCTCTGTCTCTCTCTCGCCACACTGAGGACCACCCAGAGAAAAAGCGTCCCATGCGCCCCCCCCCGTGCCAACCTTCCGCCTTCTTTTGCCCGACAACCACAACACGAAACAACCAACAAAGGCTTGGAGTCGCCAGGACCGACATGGGAGCGGGGGGGACAAGCAGTGCGATGTTCTTTGCCGGGGGGTGCGGCATGGAGGACGTCGGGGACGACAACCAACAAGAGACCCAAAGCTCAGGGACTACAATCATTCAAGATGGTGGTGGGGAGAGCGGGGGCGGGGTTGCCGTTGACGTGCCCCCCGGAGCGGACCCCGATGTGCCCTTGCTGCTCAAGAACTGTCAGGCCACGGACGCGGTGGATGTGTTTTTTTTGGGGAGCGGCGGCGGCGGTGATGGGGCGCAAGAAGGGAAAGGGAAGCTATCGCTTCTTCCTCCGGACGCCGTAAGGTGAGTTTCAGCTGCGCGGTTGTCCATGCTGAAGTAGGTCACGTTTGGACCCCCCGAGTGTATGGTATCTACTGCTGTAGTTCTCCTCTTTTTCTAACTTGTTATTCCGTGCTGGTTTTTGCGTTGCATATTCTACGTTTCGTCTTTTTTGTGGAACACGCCGTGTCTTGCCTGCGCCATATGAAGACTCCCGTGTTTTGACGTCCACTGCACGACGCGAGACTTCGTTTCGGGTGTGTTCCGCAATGTTTGTGTCAGTTCAGGTTGTAGACAGGAGGGGGGTGAAACAGAGGGGAACAAATTGATTCCGGTGTTGCGGTTGCTGCTGCTTCTGTTGTCTCTCCGTTAAGAACCGTTCTCAACATTCCTACCCGGTCCAACAAAGACGCAAACGCCTTCTTTCCGCGGCCAACACAGGCTGTGCGAGCCCAAGTACGCCGCCACGGTGGGGGTGTTTTTCACGGGGTCCCCGGACGAGGGCGACCCTTCCGCCTGGGCGCCGACGGCGCACGTCCTCGTGGCCGGAGGCATTATACCCACGGGGGGCGGGGAAGGGGGAGGCCAGTACACGGCCACGTCGACGGTAGACATATTCAGGCATGATGGGATCGACGAGGCAACCGGCGAGGTAAATAATCGCTCATGTGAACTTTGCGGGGGTGTGAAACGAGGGCATTGTACAAGACGGTTGTATGTATCCTCATGGGACGGGGATCTCCGCCGTTTGTTTGTTTCTGGTTGCTTGTTCGGTCGGTTTGAGGAGGAGGGCCGGGTGCGGAAGGCTGTTAACCGGGGGCGCGCGGACCGTATGCATAGCGGGCGTCTCTCTGGGATTTTTTCGGCGTAAGGTGGACGGAGTTGCTGCTGCTTGGTATTGACCAACCCTCTTGCGAGCGAGGGGGTGGGTGGGTGGGGATGGCGGCACCGCAGGTCGGATGACGACGGACGGGTATATGGTGGCCTCCGAGTGGCCCGAAGGAACAGGAGTCCGTGAGTGGGGGATCATGGACGGACGGGCGGCGGCCGTAAGCACAGCAGTGTAGTCCTCAGTTCTGTTGTAAATCGGCTTGGTCCAAGTCCGTGCGGGTGTCAGTACCGTACTCGGCGTAGGCGTGTTTCCAGTAAATGCCAGTTTTGTTTGCTTTGTTTGGGCACTGCTATTTTCGGCTGGTGAAAATCGCAAGGGGGGAGGGTGTGTATGTGTGTGTCAGTGAGCATTTCTTCTATGCTTGTGTCGGGGCCCTCTGGCGACTCGCTTCGAAAATGGGAAAAAGCCGGGCCCTCGAGGTATTTCGAGTTGTGATTCGAAGGTGTGCCGGCTGTTTATCTTCGGTATCACTACTGCGTGGTCACCGTAGCTGCGTAGGGTACCACACCCCCCTGGAGAGCTTATCAAAGCTCGATTGTTCTGCTAGGGGAAAAAGGACGGTGCCAATGATGGCGACGTTGGAGCGTCGCTTCGTCGAGAGCGTTCTCGAACCTCCTTTTTTTTTTTTTTGTGGCATCCTCTTCGTTGTGGAGAAATCGAGCGTTGAAAATGGGCCCATCGGGTGTGGTGGCTTATGGAACCTTGGATGGCATTCTCACATTGCGAGCTCTACCGTCGACCTCCCTCGCGAGTGCTGCGCTCGCTTGTCAGTCAGTCCGTCTTTCCTGTCGGCGTCGCTGCTGTCGGCGCTTTGAAGAACGACATGCACCTTCGCAGTTTTTTTCGCTGCGTAGTTTAACTCTTTGCTTCTGTATTGTTGCTGATTCTGTCCCGTCCTCTTTGCCTTCCATGTTTCGTTCCGCCCGAC
Source organism: Ectocarpus siliculosus (assembly GCA_000310025.1). Lineage (NCBI taxonomy): Eukaryota > Phaeophyceae > Ectocarpales > Ectocarpaceae > Ectocarpus > Ectocarpus siliculosus. Next base: position 4,511,667 of record FN649743.1, on the reverse strand, counting down.
GCGTCCGTGTTTTTCCCGTGTGGAACGCGGTTCTGTTTTCTTTCTTCGGTGCGCGTTGGTGGAACGCCAGGCCAAGGTGGCCACGCTTCCCGTACCGCGCTTGCCGAACCCTCCCCGGTTCGAGATGACGTCCTGCTGCTTCAAGCACCAGTGCGTGTTCGCGGGGGGACGGGTGAGGAGTTGGACGGACGCTGTTAGTGGTGGTGGTGTTTCTGTTGGTGTTGGTATTGGTATGTTGTTATCGTTGTTGGTGGCGCCTTGACCAACTTTGTTGCTGTCGGTATTGTTGAGACGGCTTGACCATTGGTGTTGGTGTTGGTGTTGTTGGTGTTGCGTTGTACTGATATATTTTGCTGACGTTGCTATTGTTGCTGGTGTTACTAGCCTCTCTGCCGTTGCTCGTAGTCACCTACAGTACAACACACACAAAGCACAGCGTAGTGCCGTGCATACCCCCCCCTTCATGCACCCCCCCTCCCCCCCCCCCCCCCCAATCCTCTACCGCCGACGTGGGGTAGGTTTCGATGGGAGAGGGAGGCGCTGGCTTCAACAGCGACCGCGCCGAGGTGTGGGACGGGGCAACGTGGAGCTTCGCCACCTGGGGGGAGCACACGCTGTCGGAGCCGCGGCACCTCATGGGGTCGGCGGTGATCGAGATCTCGACGGGCCCGGTAAGTCCCTTCCTCTCTCTCTCTCGATCCCCCCGCCCCGGGAAGTGCGGGGCCGTTTCACAAGTACAGGCGCTTCACAGAACCGTTTTGTGTGAAACGTCTCACGAACGTGTTTACTGCCACCTGACCTACTTCCTACGATGTGTCACCTTATCCTGCAACAGCTCATGCTGCACACACATGTGGTGTTACCCTCACGTACGACTACGTCGCCACTTTTTGTGTGCTTCTGGTTGTGGTGTGGGAAGCTTGAGAGCACCCAGGGGGGAGTGAAGAGAGTCTATCGGTGGTGCGACAAACTTTTTGTTTATTTAAAAGTCCTCCCACGCCGGTTACCGCTAGGTTTGCGCTGTTGGGGACGGTCATCTCAACCACGCCTTTATTGAGTACCATGTTTTATACTGATACTCACCTGTATTGTTTTATTACACACGTTTCGTTTGACTGCTGGGCTGTGTTTTTTCGGTACCTTCGCGGTGTTTGTGTCAGCCTGCCCCCGCCCCCCCCCCCCCTGTCGACGGCTTCGTCGACGGTTTCACCCTCGTCGCTTGTTGACCTGGTCCGTCTTCGACGGCTTTTGTTTTATATCCGCAGGCGTAGTCTCCGACACGGCAGTACCTCAGTGTGTTGTTGTGTTCTCTAATGTGTGGTCAAATACATTGCGGCTTCTTTCGTGCCCCCGTCCCCCCTTCTCTATGGCAATTTCTCGTGGGCCTCTGAGTCATTGAGTCGCGAACTTCATGTGGAAATATTCCCCGATCCCCTACCTTGCGCTTTTTTTCTAGTTCGTGCAAGGCTGATTTTTGCGGGTTTTCCCTTTTTATTTTTGCCCTTCTGTGTGTTCATTTTGGTCCGTTTATTGTCCGGGTTTTGGAGAGCAGGAGAAGCGAACTGTGGGGATGTTCGCTGGAGGCGTTTCGAACACCGGGGACTCATCCATGGTAGACCTCTTCGACTTCGACGAGCGAAGGGTGCTGCCAAGGATGGACGCGCCAACCGTCAGGTATTGCGCCGCTACTGCGATGCGAAGACTCGCATTTTGTCGGCAGCAGCTATCGTCAGGAAGGGTAACGAACTCTCCGCGCTTGTGGCCCTTGGTTCCTATGTAGGTTGGCCTGTGACCACGAGTTGCCTTATCGCTTGATGCCACGCGGGAGCCTTGCGCTCCGTCACTGCGGGGCATGGCAGCTCTTGGTACTGGGCACACTCGTAGGCTCTCTAAAAGGCGGGTTGGCGCCAGACCGATAGACCCGCGCTATACAAGGCACCCGTCCTATTGAATGTATTAGCCGTCTTGAATATTCCATCTGTGCCAGCCAATTTCACCCGCCCTATAGCGGGCACCCGCCTTGTATATCCCGCCTTATGAAGGGCCTATGGCTGCTGTATGGAGCATTATTTTTCATGGACGAAATACCACACGAATGCTGAGGAACACCGTTGATTCGATTTGCACACGCCAATGCTTCGATTCCACCCAACCCTTAATGCCTACCCCCGCCCCCCGCCCCCCTCTCTCTTATCTTCATCGCGAAAAAGAGGGCCAACGCAAGGGGTTTCCTTTTCTCGGGAGGTGGCGGCGTTTGTGGGGGCAACGGGGAAGATCGACGTGTTTGACGGCCGCACTCTGTGCTGGATATCGTACGAGGTGGGTCGGAAGGCGTCGCGTTGTCCATGTGTTTTTTTTTCCTTCTTCTTATCTTGTTTTTTCAACCGATCGCCGATTTAGGTGCGATTTCCTCAACACGATTTCAGGAGGAGCGCACCACAGCAGTCGACAGACTCCTGTGTCTTCGCCAAGAGGTTATTTTTTCTACCCGTCAGTTGTTGTCGTTGTTGTCCTCCATGTTTAGACGAAATTCTGACACGCTAACCGGTGCGTCTGTAGCAGCATCGGTATGACTCTGCATAGAGAGAGGCGCGCAGTTTCGGTGGCCCAGAGATAAACGTAGTAGGCACTGGCTCTTGGGACTACGCTGAAAGAGAACAAAATTTTGAACGCACGACTGTTATGGAGGAACACAAGTAGATGTCACGAGAGCCGTGAAAAGAGTTGCCTTGGAGGCGTGTTGGTTCGAATTCCAACGTGGCAGAGCGGCGTAGCGGCACACAAATTTAGGAGACCAATGTTCCCCGAGAGTAATGCCCGTTTCCGCGAGGTCGAAAGCAGAGGGAACAGAGAACCAACCCCCGCTATTCCGCGACAACAAACACGGGAATGATGGAATGATGGGGTGGGATGGAACAACGGAGGTGCAATTCCAGCCGCTCCGCATCGGGCGACTGTCTTACACGCAGCATGGGACGAGGAACGTTGCTTTGTCATGACGGGGGCGCGTTGTTGCCGATGGTCGAAAGGCCGCGAGAACCTGCCCTCTGTGAGGGTCTAGGCGGCTAGGCACCCCTAGCTGGGTTTGGAAGGGGCACGATGATGTCCTCGGTCGACAGCATACTGATCAACCTCCTCCGTCACCCTCCACGACCTTCGCTCAATGCATCTACGAAATCTACGATTGGACTCAGGCGGACGGTTTTTTCCCGGGAACGACGGTTGTGGGTAGATCCCCCGCCTGGTTCTTTGACAGCGCGTCCCCGGGTTTCCAGCCTAGCGGGGGCTCGGGAGCGGAGGAGGCGTCGGCGTTCGTCGGGGGGGGGGTCGGGGGGGGGGTCGGGGGGGGGGCTGGGGTGTCCAGGGAACTTCCGGAATTTCCGTGGCCGAAGCCGAAACCGGGTGGCATGGAGGCGTGTCTTGGGAAAAACTGGGGAAAAAACCTCCTTTGCGAAACCCTCCTGTCTTTTTTTAATTCCTCCGGGCCTCCCCAAAAAAACCGGGCTGGTTTGTGGCCAAGCCCCCTGAACCCCCCTTTAACTTAAAAATTTCCCCGCGCAAGCCAAAGGGTTTCCTTTCCCTTTCTGGGGGTGGATTAAAAGAAAAACCTGGCGAAAA
>FN649743.1:4468182-4505624 GCA_000310025.1 Ectocarpus siliculosus | reverse complement strand
CCCCCCCCCCTCCACCGGCGGTGATCTCGAAGGGATCTTATTTTGGTGACGATCCGACTACAGAAGATCCGGGACCCTCGCTTAGCGGAGGTGGCAGCAGGAAGTGGACCGTGATCGTGTACATCATGGCTGCGCTCGTTGGCATCTTGGTGTCGTACGTGACTTCGGGTGAGTGAGAAGAAGGGACACGATGGGAAACGTTGCCCTAAGTTGCTCCGTCTTCTCCTTTGTCTCGTTTTTAGTGTATATCTGCGGTCCGCTGCGGCACGTTTTTTGGCTTTGGGTTGGCGGTGCAGTATCTGTGTTGCCGAGATACTGCTGTAGTGTCGTGTGTTCATTTGTTCTTCTGTGACATGGATGGCCAGAAGATACCCACGGCCTGCGGCAGAGGTACTGCCTCCAAAAAAACGCAACGGTGGTGCCTGGCCTACACAGCGAGCGAGGAATGCCAGCATTGCTCCCGTGTTCCAGTGCCACTTCTCGCTCGTTCATGGCTGTGACGGTCGTTCTTCGTGCCTACTTGCACCCCGTGCGCGTTGCCACCGCCGCCGCCTCTTCGTCCCTCGCGCAGCGACCCTGATCGTTCGGAAGGTGGAAGGTCTGTGGAGGTTGCCATTCGGCGGGGGCGTCTTCGAAGCGCTGTGCGAGGGGGCGGCACAGTGCTGGCGTGGCTTCCGCCGCCGGTGCTGCTGCTGTTGCTCCTGCTGCTTCCGTGGGGACGATGGTTCACCCGGAGATGGTCAAAGGTGCTCGTCTTCAAGTTGACAGGGGCCGCATGTACAGTATTTTTGGACGCTTTGACGGCCCTTTCGTGGCGCGCCGTCCCCCCGTACGTCTTGTTTTGGGTTGAAGTTCACATGCGCTTGGTTCATGCTTGGCCATAATTGTCCGCTGTGATCATGCCCGCCGATGTCGGGACGCGGGACCCCCTCCGGAGGCCTGATAGACCTGAAAGGCCCCACGACGCGCTTGTGATTTGCTGCCTTTCCTGCCTCTCGAAATTGTGACACGCTTCTTCTCTTGGCCCTCGCGCATGGGTACTGTAGCCTTCTCAGGATATTTTCGGTTATGTAAACATGTTGGATAAAGTATGCAATCGTGGGAGTTTGGTTAGGGTTGGGGTGGGGGGTAGGGTCTGCGTAACCCCCATCCCTGTTCTGTTCCTCATACGCTTAATTTTTGCGCGAAGGCGGTCCTCGCGCATACTCGTTTCCCTAATTAATCCTACGTATGCATGTTACCTCGCAACGTCCACCGCCCAGGCCGGACTTCTCAGAGAGAAAGCTGTACGGGTACACAAGCGCGGCCGGGGAGGGGCGCCGCCTTATCTTTCCCACCAGGGGCGACGCGGAAGAGACACGGCGAGGGAGGAGGGGGCGCAGCCGCGGCACCAGCCGTGGTGGTGGCGGCGGTGGTGATGGCGGAGGCCCTCGCTCTTCTTCCCCGACGCGCCGCACGGCAAGCACGTTCTACGAGGACGAGGAGGCTTCAAGGCCGCGCGCCCGCAGCGATAGCAGCGGCAGCGGCGGCGCCTCCGGCGATTTCTACGACGGTGAGCGGCTCTTTGGTGCCGCTGGGGCGGGTTCGTCCGCGTCCGGGAGAGCTGGCGCTGGCGGCAGAAGAAGCAACGGTTACGGCGCAGCCGATGGTCGAGGGGTAGCACCATCGGCGGGCGGGGCGGGGCGGGAGCTCCTCCGGCCGGTTGGGACGGCGCGGAGAAAAAGAGGCGGTGGTGTTCAGATTTTGCCAACCTCAGCGGTGGACGCGGCGGCCGCGGCGGCTAAGCTCGCGGAAGAAATAGCGAACGACGACGAAGTGTAAAAAAAACTAAAGTTTTGTATTCTTTGATTAGGCAACGATGTGTTCGGGGGCATGGTGACGTTCTCCGTAGTTTAGTTTGGAAGGGGGTTGGAGAGGGAAGGGGGTCGGGGGGTAAGACACCAAACACAAGCCGTACCCTACGGGGTGAGATGTGTAGATACTCAGTGGCCTTGGAACCCAGGTCGGGTTGGCCCCAAACATCTTAGCACCATGGCACGGCGCGGCTGCCGAAATGACCACAGGCATTGTGGACGTTTTTGCGTGAGCAGCGGGCAGGCGGCACTCATTAGTGGGTGGCATAGCAATGGTTAGCAGGGGCGGTGGCACGAGAGAGGCGGCCGTCGCGCATCCGGGGCGGGGCGACGTGCGTGAGAATCAACTACTTCGTACCATTAGATGATAGTGTGAAGAGGAGCACAACCAGTTTTTTCGGAATCGAAGGGTTGTGTTGCAAATGACCAAGGTCCCAGCTGGTGAGAGGGGGGGGGGGGGTGACGCGTCGGTAACTGTACCTCATATCGTTATCACAGGACAGAATCGAAACGTTTGTTGTGCGTAGTTGGCGGTGAGACTTGTTTCTTGGCGCTGTAGTTGGCGGTGAGACTTGTTTCTTGGCGCTGGCCGTCGCGACCGCAACAACACCAGCATTTCGATGCCAGAAGGACTATTTTGTAGCAAAATTTGGTGTGAAGCTACGGGTAAAGTTCGCGAAAAATTAGTCGGGAGAGAGTTTAGAGTGACAAAGGTCTGTGGCGCTGCTTTTTGTTCGCGGAAAGGGTGGGAATTTGTGGAACAATGGCTGGCTGCTGTCGATCGGGTCGGAACCCCAAGTTTGGGGTACTATGTTAGGGTTGCGCTCCCGCTCGATTTGTGTATTCATGGAGGATGAGTTGCTCGTTTGTTGTGAGTGAAGGATGCGTATTATATGTGAGCAGTGAGCGGTGTTACGCATTCTGGCTGTGCTGTATGTAGTGGTAAGCCAGCCCAGAACCTCCACGCGAGATCCATCGCCATGATGATGACTGCAGTTTTGGAGGTTTCGAGATAATACGTATGCGTACGAGAGGGGCTTCGCCGCCACGCCAAACGAAACGAGCGATGATCCCAAGATTCATGTAAACGGCGATCACACAGCAGTGTTTCGTGTATGGAAGACTCAATGGTAGTATTGGTGTGTGCTGAAGGAAAGACAAAACTTCCACGATGATGGATATATTGTATGCCATGTTGTGTGTTCGCGAGGAAAATGAGCCGTGGTCGGCGTGTATGATGAGTGTACCGTGTTCCTACCGCGCTCTGCGTTCCACACGTTTCTGTTCGTTGGTATGTTTCGGAGAAGAAGCTCGGCATGGCACTATACTGTACCAGACAAAGCTCTTCTTGCAGGTTTGCAAAGCACCAGGGAGAAGAGAGAGGAGTGAGAACATGTGGCATTGTCCAGAGGCAGCCGGACGGGTTGAGGAGTGTAGGGCTGGCTCAACTGGTTCTTCTTCCGCCGGTAGGCGTGCTGTGCCCACTCACACAGAGGAATAATGAGTTTAGCAGTTGTAAATCAAGCGATGCTGGACTGTTTGGTGCGCGGGGGAGAGGAATCTGCAGTTTGTTGCGGTATGTTGCGTCCACCGGAGGAAAACAAAAAGTTGGGAGTGGTTTGCATACCTGGTTGCACCACGTGCGTAGCTTGGTCTTCTAAGAACTGAGGACTGAGGACACAAGAACTGCCAACCTTGTTGTTGCCAGCATGGTTGTGCACTACGGGCCTTCAAGACTCAGACCCGCAAACCTGGGTACGCTACAGCCATTTTTGCCGTTGACAGCCCTGCTAATTTTTCGTCTACAAAGTGCTAGAAAAAGACTACTCAATGTAGTGAAACCGTGGCTTGCCAGAGCGCACAGGTACATGTTATGCAGTTTTCATCTCCGCCCTCATCATTCACGGTATCTCGGACATAGCACAGCAGGGTATATTGTGTGATTGATCCTGGGTTGTTTGTTGTTGTTGTTGTCTTCACATTGAAAACCGTTCTGATCTCTCTCTACCCAGTAGTGTACCTTCATATGTCTGTACTGATCCAACACTTGACGCGGTCGATTCCCGTGGTCACCGCCTAACTTACCCTAAAAAGGTACGGTAAAACAAACTGGCCCCGAGGGGTCCGCAAGTCAATAGAAATCAACGACAGATATTCTTGAGTCCTCCGCTCCCTCTGCGCGCTATGCGAGGTAACATAGACTAGGAGTCAGCCAGAGAGAAAGAGGTACATCCCCTTGGTTCAATCTTGGTGCTTCACACGCAAGAAGCGACAAGCAAGGCCATTTGACACAGAAAAAGAGAGAGAAATGTGCGACAAGGAGAAAAAAGAGAAAAAGAGTGTAGTCGAAGGATGGACTGCGCTATGTAAAAGCCCAACATACCACCATGCACAACATACTGCTGCTGCCTTCACCTGTCGCCGCCTTTCCACGTCTACCTGTCCATGATACATGCTGCCAACTGATGCGACAACACCTGGGTACAACACGGACACAGGGAGTACTCCCCCTGCCCATACACCGTCAAAATTACTTACAAATTAGAACAACCTCTTATTCCTCTCATGCCAAATACAAAGGATGTAACATACATGAAATGATAGACCCTGTCTTTACTTGTGGTCCGCGCTGCCTACTAATGGGAGAGGTAGCCATACCTTCTGCCTACACAAGGGCGAGATAGATAGGTAACCATACCCACTGCATTTAACACACACCCACATGTCGGTGATGAAACCTCAACCACACGCCTCTATCGGCGACCACGTCAGGAGGCAATGATGAAAGAATGTTCTCCCGTGCCATTTGCACATCTAACGACACGAAATTACACAAAACGGTAAGAAATGGTGAGACCACTCCCGTGTGTCCGCACATACTCCGAAATGCGTCCGCACAACATGTACACGCGGTACATACGCGTACCAAACTGAAAATACGTTTGTAAACTGAGGGAGATTGCATTCCCTACGGCTAAAAGGGTGCCACACACAAAACGCTAGACCAGTACCTAACACATTTCTTCTGGACCTTCCCAACATAACATATATGAGACACACAAGACAGCTACCAAACTGTCTTGTTGAGCCTGTTACCCGCAGGGGAGATGTCCCTATATGCTGTCTGGGAAATCGTAGACATACAGGTACTTTCTGACGCTATGAATTCATTGCTAATCTGTCTCAGACTCTATGATAGAGATGGATTCGTTGTGTCATATTAAGACCCATGTTTATGGTCGCCAAATCTTTGAAAAAAATCTTCAAATGTTATCAAACATTTGCGCGCGAATATCTGCCAGAGGAACATTTGAGTACCGTTTTTATGGGCAAACAAATCTTTATCGTGTGGTTTTCTCGAAATGCATCGCACGTGCGGCGGGAATCGTGGTCTACTGCTACCAAATGATTTGTGACAGACAAACCACAAATGCGTCATGGAAACTGAATGTAACGAGCTCGCAAAGGGCTCCCCACAACCCTTGATGCACTGAGCTGATGCTGTGCCCGCAAATATGTGGCGATAGCGCTCCGTGCGTGCGAGAAAAAATGTTCTCGGTGTCAAAAAGAGACCAAAACGTGCGTCAGCGCTTCCCAACGGCAAAAAGTCGGCCGCTTGAGAGGACATGTGAGTACAAAACTATCCAGCTCTCGTCCTCTAGACCATCGATTCATGTTTTATCTTCTTGGGTGTCTTGTCCATCAACGACTCTCATCCGGTTGTGCGTGGGTTAGCAGTGGCCGCGCTCAGCCGGCAGGGAGGCACATCGTTGTGCGCGCAACGTTGTGGACACAACGTTTTTTTCGGACTATTTTTTCACTTGAATATAGAGGTCTTGTTCCTCCGTCCCAAAAAAGACTTTTTCAATACATCGAGTTCACAGCGACGCGCCTCCCTGCCTGTTGAGTACGTCCACTGCTGAACCACGCACACCCGGATGAGAGCCGTTGATGGAGAAGACACCCAAGAAAACAAAACATGAACCGATGGTCTAGAGGACGAGAGCTGGATAGTTTTGTGCTCACCTCTCCTCTCAAGCAGCCGACTTTTTGCCGTTCGGAGACACAGACCACGCTTTCTCCGTGCCCTCCAAACCACCCCTGTCTGTTTGTTTTTTTGTGCACGCTTGACGAGCTCCCGCCATGTATCAGCCGGCAAAACATTGACACGGTGACTCTAGGGTTGCCCGGATCCCTCTATGAGCTTGCTACGTTGAGTGTGCGCTGCGCAGTGGTTGGTGTTTAGGACGGAAGGGGCGGTCGGCTACTAATCTCGCCGCTCTTGGGAAACATTTTCGCGACCTGCCCCATTTCAAAATGTTTGAGAATATTTTGTCAAACGAGCGACTTTTGCCCCATTTCAAAATGTTTGAGAATATTTTGGCGAAGATTTTCTCCCATAAACAGTGAAACAAAATCTTTGACCGCAAATGTTTGAAAATATAAACATTTTCGCAAAGATTTGGCGACCATAAACATGGGTCTAAGAAAAAAAAAAAAAAGGAAACAGAAAGAAAAAAAAGAGAAAAGAAAACGAAAACGAAAAAGAGCAAGGACAAAAAGAGACCACGCCGAAAATAACAAGAAACAAGAGACAGAAAAAGGCACACGGTGGAGAGACCACTAACGAACGAACAAGCAAACATGCAAACATGGCCACCAACCAGCGATACATGGTAATGGTACGTCATTACTACTGGGGGGTTGGTGCAATGGTGCAGCGTTGGGGGGGGGGGGATTGGCTAAAATAAATTCAATCCGGCACGTACGTATCACGCCACTCGGTCCGTCTCTTCTCGTTTACTTTCTTCCCTCGCCGTCTCGTCCGTCTCCTGCCCCCCTCCCGCCCCATTGGTTGTTGGCTTGTGTGGTCTCGTTTGGGCGCTCGTTGTCGGCTGGCCTCTTCTTCCTTCTTGTGCCAGGAGGTCATGAACCTCTCAGCTCCCTGCAGCACCGCCGCATGCCAGGGTACTCCCCCCTCCACCTTCGCGGCTTTCGTCCACTTTAACTTCGGTGCCGTGTCTTTCGGTACATACCGGGACTCCGAGACACCATGGATCGGTTTTCGTAGATCCGTGGTCAGCCCCGAATGCCTTCAGGTCGTCGAGCACACACTTCGGCCAGTTCTGTTCCTGTCCCCCCTACGCCGCTTCTCCCCCCCCGCCAGTTCGCCGAGCATCAATCGTTTCGGGAGTCGCCCGTCCGGCTGCCTTGCCAATGCTCCCGCGAACAGTAGTAGGCGTCGTTGTCGGATCGTGGCTTCAACGCTCTGGCATCCGACCCTCTTCAGCGTCTGAGCGTAGGAAAGCTGGCGGTAGGTGTCTTTCTTGCGCTTGTACCCGATAACTCGAAGGAGCAGTCGGTGGTGTATCGACCGCAGCGTCTGGTAGTGGCCGCTGAGTGGTGACCATGTCATGCAGCCGCAGCAGTGCCTCCATCGCCTCCGCCTGGAGGAGGCGGATCTTGAGTCGGAATGGCACCTTCGGTCTGTCGAAGAGCTCCCGGCCATATCGAGGCACGGCCACGCTCCTCTGCTCCTGTAGTTGATCTCCCGGGTGAGGTCGCCATGTTCGCTGACGAAGCCACCGAGGTACCGGAACTCGGTCGTCTGGGCGTATTTCTGTCCCGCGGCTTCTCCCGGGTGGAGTTATGGTAGATTACCTTCGGGAATGTCAACTCCCAGCCAATGAACGTGGGCGGCCGGTGCCTCACCATCTCACCATCACGCAAAAAAACCCCAACACAAATGGGCGCGAATATTTGCAATCCATGGATTATAAAAGAGAACCACAGTCCAAACATCCGGACGGATCGAAACCCCGGGAAACCGCCCGGAGTGTCCCCGAAGAGGTTCTCCTCTCTCCCTCTCAAATTCAATATTATCTCGGAGCCTGGATCTAACGCCCGTTGTCTTCGGAAGCAGAGCTCTCGTCTGCAGCAACAGCCTCAACAGTCCATACTGCCATACTGGCACATATTTCACGCCAAGGCCACCCTTCGCACCCGGGATGCCCAGGAGACGCTAGGCCTCAGAGGAACAGGAGGACACGACGACACACAACGCCCCGTACTTAGAGGAGTGCTCGTCTCTCTCTGTGTGTGTGTCTATCCGCGTGTGGTGCTGCTGTTGTTGTGCGTTTCTGCTGCTGCAAGCAATTGTTGCTGTAGATTTTGTGAACTACATACAGCAGTATTCTTTTTTTGGTAGATATAACCTGCTGCACGGTGCTGCCGTGATGGATGTCAGTCATCATGGGGCCGTCAAAATCTGTAGGCATCGTTTAGTTCGCACACCGCAGGCCCGCTCAACAAACTCGAGACGCGGCTCACACGGTTTTCTTCGCAGAGCACACAGGTCGACAAGCACAGATAGACGCAGAAAAAAACAAAACAGAACAATCAATATCCAACAGCGATTTGATGATAGACTGACCCCCACCAAAAAAAGAAAGGACCTGGATATGACCCCAACACGGCAAAAAAGGGGGCGGAAGAAAGAAAAGAAAAGGAAATGGAACAAAAGAAATAAAAACAGGACAGGAACCAGATGGCCCCATCGAACGCTACACCGCAACAACCAAATAGACATACAAACACAAAATCGACAACATCACAGACGGCGATCGGCGCAAAAACGCCGAAGCGAAAAATAAACAACACACCGAGCCTTGACCTGCCGCCGGGGGGGGACAAAACATCGTTCAGGCATATGCCCCGGTGACGTCGTAAACCTAGGGCCGCGTACCGCTACTCACGTACCCCAAAGTATGCAACACCGAAACTAGAGTTGGGACCCCGAAGTCGCGGCTCTCTTGCTACCCCCTCTTGTGTATCTTTCTGCAGCGCCAGGTCGTCTTTTATTACTTGTCCTAGCGGGCAGGCGAACAGTTCCAGGGTTGGCCATGAAGAGAGCCGCCCCCCGCCCTCCCGTCGTTGTAGTTCCTACCCCGCCTGCTTGCACATTGACCATCGTCAGAAATTGGTCCACGAGGGCTACGGCGACTGTCGGTGAAAAGCGATCAGACAAAATACTCGCGGCTTGCCCGAGCTTCTTCGTTACGTCGGCGTACAACACTTGTCTATCCTGGTCCGTGGGCCCCTTCTCCTTCAAGTCCAACAGGACCGTCTGCACCGTCTGGCTGCTCCCAACGAAAGACTTCCACCTCCCGCTGCATCCCCCCACCCCCTCTCCCTCTCCCTCTCCCGCCGCCCCGTCCACTTCTCTCGCAGCGTGGCGGTTGGATACCACCCACCGAGGGCGGGCGACATCCGGCCAGTCCTGCTGCGGTGTTCCCCTCGCCTTTTCCGTCAGCCAGTGCTCGTGCAGGAGGCCTACGTGGAATCTGAATCGGGGGCTGTACATCATCGCCGCCCACACATGGCGACAAAATAGCCTGAGAGTTTGGAGTGTGCGGCACTGGCAGAGATGGCTACCGTCGGAAAAGAGCAAGACGAGGTAGTCGAAGGCCTTGTCATCACGCTGCTCGTGAATCCCGAAGACGTAAATGGCGTCGCAAAGCTTGTCCTCGATGTACTCGAACGTGCGCCCCGAAGCTGCCGCGCGTTCTGGTCCATCCACCTCCCCACCACCCATCTGGCAAAACGTGATGGCCGCGGTCATCTCTTGCTCCATGAACCGCCGCGGCCAGCCCGCGATGGAGAACTCGCAGGACTCGAGCACACTCTTGAAAGCGGTCGCTGGTGGAGCCGCCATCCGATTAGGCGGCAGATGGTCGATTGCGTCACGCAGCATGGCGGCATCCTTCTGGGAACAGATGATGCCCGAAAAGTACTTCGCCACGTCCAAAAGCGAGGAGCGCGAGTTGCACCTATCCCTGATGAGGGCGTTTTGGCCTGTTGTGTGTGCGGCGGACAAACACGCAAGAAGCGACACACAAACCAAACCGTAGGTTAGTGATTGGTGTCATCAGACATCGTTGAAGTCGCAGTACGCCAAACGACTGAAAGAGAAGCCTATGACTTGACGCACCCATCGCCACAGATGTATGTACACGTGAGCCGGACGATCGCAGTGCACCGACCAAGTACATCAATCCCGAACAACAGGGGCCGGACAACAGCCACATGTTTCGAAGAGGTCGTAAACATTAGCGTCATGTAGGGAGTTGTTTACTGGTCATCCCACTGACGGCGTACGATAAATTCGTCCAGAAGCACTCCACCAATGGGCATAGTAAATATGGGGGCAAGGGAAGAATAGCCGCCCCCAACCCCCTAGCAGACGTAGAAAAACTCCCAAAAACAACGACAACGCTATATGCGCTGTCGTTCTCGAACAAAACGCTCATGATGGCAGATGACGCATACACGCACCTTCAACTCTTGATGTCGTCCACGAACCCACGGAGAACACCAGGGGCGACACATATTCCGCCCACCGTGCACGGTCGTCATATACTACTTGCATGTACTTCTCCGCCTTCGGGTACTTTTCGATGAGGGCGTTGAACTTCCGTTCGAACTTCGCCAATGACAGCTGCTGACGCACACACCTGAACTCGTCCATGAAAGGCTGCGGAAAACACAAACGACGTGGGCCGGGTGGGTGTTGCGTGAGTTGGGGCCTTTGCGATATGGGCTACCGGTCTGTACGATTGACTGCCACCAACAACCCCGTACACTTCGTTAGCGCTAAGGCGAGACGAGGAGAGGGTTGAAAAAACTCAGCGACATACCATTGGTGCTTACAACCTGCTTGCTGCTGCTGCTGCTTTTTCTGTGTGCACTGGACGTCGTGAGGTATGTTTCCGTCGAAGCCGAGGTCGTCTCCGCATCACGGTCTACGCAGAGACGCTGGATATCACTCTTCCAAGTAGGCGACACTGATCCATGACAACGCACCAACTCGCACAGGGGATACAAGCGGGAGTGGTGGGAGGGGGGCTAGAGTGGGCAGCGTACGTCGCGCGACCAGGACAATACGAGAGGCCAGACTAACCACGCCAACACACACAGTAGAGCGCACCTTCATGTACCCACCAAGGACTTTAGCGAGGGCCTTGATAACGTTCTGGTTGAGGTGCCATAAATTGCGCCTCGCCAGCGCGTCCGGGAACACCTCTCGCACCGCCGCCGTCATCGCCGCGTCCGCGTCCTGGATGAAGGTATCCGGCTGCTTCCCGCGAGACTCCAACGCACTCTTCAACATCCACAGGAAAGTGTCCGTTGTGGTGTCGGCCGTTATGCTTTGGCCGACGATCCGCGTCCGATACTCCGAATCGACGACAGCGAGCACACCGAGAGGCATACGGTATCTGTTCTTGACAGCGGTGTCGTCGTAGAGCGCAACGTGACCGTACCGATTCCAAAGCGCCACCTGCGTATTCGGAGCATGACGTCGAAGGGGATCGAGAGCACTTAATTGTGGGTGTGACGTGTGTTGGACGCGTCACAACGCACCCCCACCCTTGCCTACGGCGTGCTTTCGGTCAGACGTCCTACATTTGCGGACGGCGAAGCGGTACGTGCGAGATGCTAAAATGAAAGCAAACCTTCCGGCTGGGGAATATTCGTATGGGGCACAACGACCGGCGACCTACCTGCTCTCTCGTTTGCCACCAGATGTGCGTCAGGCGGCCGCTGTCATCCATCTTGATCTCGCACACTCCGCCGTCGGCCGTCGCGGCCATGACCTGAAATTGCAACATGTTAAGCGCCCGGAAACATCGAGGGCATCAGCGCAAAACCACGACGACGGCACGGCACACATTTTTTACCTCCAACATTTCTTGGTTTGGTGTCATGGGGCATATATTCTCCCGGTTGTCACCTGCGATCGTATGTGTCTTGTCGCCCGGATACCGCCTTGAGCAAAACCCAACATCCCACACACAAACAAGAGAGGCAACAGTCTCAACGGACACATGGACACACCTCTTCGTACGCATCGGCAGCATCTCTCGGCTTCTCCGCCCCGTGCACAATGGCAGCTGCGTTCTGCACCGCGCGCTTGTTGATGTCGATGTCGCTGTCCTCGTGCAACGCCTTCATTGCTTTCGTCACCTCTTTTGGCTTCATCCCATGACCTGCGCCGTATGGGAGAGCCGGGAGCACAAAAATAAGTGGCGTGTCACAGACAAACAGGGTAACAATGTGGAGGCGACAGCAGTACCACGCTTCAAGGGCCGTTCGTCATGCGGCATCATGACTACCAACCATGACAAACCGTGGGATACGACGGGAGCCACTGTAGACCTACTCCAACGAGTTCAATCTTCCTTGCCCCATATTTGATTCACAAGACAAGACAAATGAAACGTTTCGCCGTCCACCGCTGAGTACACGAAAACAGCGAACCGAACGTGCACGCGTTGAAAGGCACGAGGTGCAGCACAGCAGGGACAATCAATTGGCGTGCTACACCCACGGAAACAATGGCAGGGCCTCTACAGGGAGCCTTGATGTGGACCGGGGGAATGCCAGATACCGGTGCTCTTTTCATGGGGCCAAGGGGAACAGCAGCAGCAACATCAAGTAAAGCACACAAAAAAACATTGTGGGTGTCACGCCGAACGGCACGTGTCAAGCACCAACCCGTCTCGCCTGCGTTTCCGGCGGGGGGCTGGTGGTCAATGTCTGCTGCTGTTGTTGCTGTACGGGGTGGGCTTGTACAGGGTAGCCCGCAAAACCTCCGGCGGCCCCAGCATCGGGAGCACCCACAGGGGCCGGAGTTCCCAACGGCAGACCAGTGCGAGGTGAAAGCATGGCCTGCAACCGCACGCGAAACCCACCACGCGGCGGAATGGAAGGACACCATGTCAACGTTTGATCACAAGACAAGACAAATGAAACGTTTCGCCGTCCACCGCTGAGTACACGAAAACAGCGAACCGTACGTGCACGCGTTGAAAGGCACGAGGTACAGCACAGCAGCGACAATCCACTGGCGTGCTACACCCACGGAACAAACATTGCCGGTGTCACGTCGAACCGCACTTGTCAAACATCAACCCGTCTCGCCTGCGTTTCCGGCGGAGGGCTGGTGGTCAATATCTGCTGCTGTTGTTGCTGTACGGGGTGGGCTTGTACAGGGTAGCCCGCAAAGGCTCCCGCAGCGCCAGCATGACGAGCACCGTAAGAGGCCGACAGAGCAGCACTGGATGGAAGCATTCCTAGCAATGACACTACCGCACGGCAGGCCACGGGTCCCACGACGCGAACATGGAGGGTAGACACATGAAGTTAAGGGGTTGGGCAAGTGCGTGCACAATGCCTGCACCTCTACCAGCCCAGCACTGCTGTAGCACCACCATACAGCCGAGCAGCCAGAAGAAAAGACTCCGGACTATACGGCAAGGACAACAGGCAGGGCCTGGCCTGGCCTGACCACACCAGTGCAGGCACATGATCACCAACGTACGTACGACGGCAACAACAGGTACAGAGCAGCATCGACACGTGGGACAGCATGAGGGAGGCTGCAACACAGGAGACAGACCAACACACACATGGCGCTGGTGCGGGTGCGGCCGTTGCTATTTTATTTTCCAAAAAAAACATCACAGAGAGGGTGAGGGTGAGGCACAGACACAGAGGATGCACGGACGCCTGTCGGGACGGGATCTCACCAGTTATCGTTGTGTGTTGTCTCCTCGTCTTCCCCCAGCGTGCGGGTGCGTGTCGCCGCCTTCAGACGGCTCTCCGCCGCCGTGATTATCGCTGCTTTTATAGGAGAGGGAGAAGAACCTCTTCGGGGACACTCCGGGCGGTTTCCCGGGGTTTCGATCCGTCTGGATGTTTGGACTGTGGTTCTCTTCTATAATCCATGGATTGCAAATATTCGCGCCCAACACGAACACAAATCTAATAATAAAAGCGTGCACCAGCTCCGCGCAGAGCAGAGCCGGCCAGGCACACAGGGAACGTATTGCGTTTATTTTTTGAGGCGCAAAACCCTCGCTCCACCAGCCAAAGAGGCAGAGGGGAAGCCGCAGAGAGCGCCGGGGGATAAAAGAAGTGTTGCTGCTCTTCCCGTGCATCGGTACAAAAGTATGGGGGTTGACTTCTGGGAACAGAGTCGACGCGGCGGCAGTCATCACAGCTATGCTCCGATCGATGAAGGCGAGACCGCTGGGTGTAGCTGCAGCAGCGGCAGCACCACCGGACGGGGACCCAACACAAGCAGGAGACGAGGGCTCATGGGCGGGGTGCTGCGGTGCGGAGCGGCGCTCTCTATGGTCGCGCTCTGGGTGGGGGCAAAGAGCTACCTCGAGCCGCCTCGAGGAGACGTCGGCGCGGCCGCGTCGTCGTTGCAGGAGCTCGGGGAGCGTAGGTCAGCGGGGAGAACCGACGCCGAGGTGGCCGCCGAAGACAGCGATACCCTGATGCAGGTGCTCGTGACGAACCCGTACCAGAGGAACATGGCGCTGATGTACCCGTGGGAGCACGTGGCCGAGCCGGCGAGGCAGACCCGCATGGAGATACTCACCTGGCCGGGCAAGGACGGAGGGATCGGGCTCGAGTACATGTGAGGCAACAAGAATCAAGTCAAGTCAGAGAACATGACCTTGGTACTACTGTGGTTTGCGTATTACAACCTTGTGTTTTTCATCCCCACAAAACCGAGCGAACTGTCCGTGTTTTTCGCCACCTCAATACATAGAAGTCCGGCGGCGACTACATTATTGCTGTATCCCCGTGCAACCCCCAATCAATTCGTGTAGTGGAATCAAGACGGGGTTCGTCAGTACCAAAGGATAAGGTCTAACCCCGGCCGCATAGCAGACAGCTTGCTGGAGGAGCCACATGCCCCCCTTTCGGTCCGTTGTTGTCAAGATTTTCTTTTTCTTCGTGTTTTTTTTCATCTCTCGTGTCTCTCCTATTAATAGGACTTTGTTGTTGTTGTTGTTGTTGTTGTCTTCACATTAAACACCCTTCCGTTCTCTCTGCCCAGTACCTTCATCTGTCCGTACTAGTCCAACATTTGACGGGGTCGATTCCCGTGGTCAATCTGTCCGGTCATACAGTTCCCGTTTGTGGATATATTGAAAATAAGGCCAACACCCTGAGTCATCTAAAGAGGTGGCGGGTTCGAGCCTCGGCACCACCGTCTTTTTTTTCCGTTCAACTAAAAAAGAATATTTTTCATCATTTTCCCCACTTGTCTCCTGTCTCCTGGTCCAAAGTGGCACCGTATTCTTACATCAGTCTAGTTTCGCCGGTTCAGAGGGTTAAAAAAATTGCTAACATGACCAAAATAGGTCGGAAAAGAAAGTCAGAGGGCTGCCAAACAAAACATTACCAGAAAAGACAAACTTCTCGCCGCGCATGAGCATTTCTATGATAAAGAGATGGATTCGTTCTGTCATATTAAGAAAAGTAATAATAAAAAAAGGTCAAATTTCCTGCAATTTTCCAGGGGTATACTCGGTAACGCTTTTTATGTCGGACACGTTTTGGACGGAAAGTTCAACATGCCGGTAATTTTTGGACGGTAGACGGTTGCTCAGTTTTTGACGGTAACGACTGGACGGTAAACGGTAAGCCCCCAAAATGCCGGTATTTTTGTCGGCGGTGACACCACATGACGGTAATATCTCGGCGGTAAACGGGAAAATACATATTTGCCGGTAATGTTTGGGCGGAAATGCGACATGACGGTAAAGTTCTGGCGGTAAACGGGAAACATATATAAACCGGTATTTTTTCGACGGAAATGCGACATGACGGTAAAATTCTGGTAGCTCATCAGTTTTTGGCGGTAATTCTCCAGCGATGACGCAGTATGACGGTGAGATGTACAGCGCGGTAACGCGACATGCCCGTAGTTTGGGCGTACCTGAACAACATACCAACCAGCATGGTGATAATCTTCTCATTTTCAAAAAAAAACAAACAGCCTGACCGCAAGCAATGCCAGCCATACACCGGGGGAAAAAAAAAGAGAGAAAAACAAAACACAAAACAGACTCTTTTTTTATTTTCTATCATGGAGATGGTTTCGTGGTGTCATATTAAGAAAAATAAAAAAAACACACGAAATTACACGAAATTACACGAAAAGGTAAGAAAATGGTGAGACCACGCCCGTGTGTCCGCACATACTCCGAAATGTATCCACACATATACTACCCAAATACCTGGTACATACGCGTACCACATTGAAAATACGTTTGAAAACTGAGGGAGATTGCATTCCCTACGGCTAAAAGGGTGCCACACACAAAACGCCCGACCAGTACCTAACACATATCATCTGCACCTTCCTAACATAACATGTATGAGACACACAAGATAGCTACCAAACTGTCTTGTTGAGCCTGTTACCCGCAGGGGAGATGTCCCTATATGCTGTCTGGGAAATCGTAGACATACAGGTACTTTCTGACGCTATGAATCCATTGCTAATCTGTCTCAGACTCTTTTCTATGATAGAGATGGTTTCGTTGTGTCATATTAAGAAAAAAAAAAAACACAAAACACAAAATACATAAGAGAAAATAGTACATGCTCGAAATATAGACTCAGAAAACAAACACCAAATACACCATGGCTGTCCATTGTTGGCATTTAAATCGACAGGTCAACAGGGCCGGGGAGGGATGATCACGTCCCATCCACGATTTTCGGTGTTGTAAGTTACGTTCATCAATCATACGTAGGCTGTAGGGGTATTACCGCGAAGTTTTGCGAGCTGATACCGATTCCACACGGATAACTAGAAACCGGCACTCTAATTCCGTTTGGCCCAAATCGGAACTATATGACCGGACCGACTGGAACGAAAATGAAATGGACCCGAAGGGTCCGCAAGCCAAAAAAAGTCAACGACAGATAGTCTAGGCCACTCCGCTCGCCTCTCTGCACTCTGTGCGAGGTAACCCTAGATTGGAAAAAGATAGAAAAAGTAAAAAGAAGAAAGAAAGAGAGAAAGAGAAAGAGAAAGAGAAAAAGAGAAAGAAAAAGAAAGAAATGAATTGAGCAGATGGAGAGAAGCAGAGGGAAAGAGAAAGACATGGACAGAGAAAGACACACGCCTTAGCGACAAACAACAAACAAACAGAACAACACAAAACAACACAAGACAAAGCGGGCCACTCGAGCCAGCCCATGCACGTCATCGCTCGCGGGGGGTTGGTGCAATGGTGCAGTGCCGGGGTGGGGGGTGGGGGGGGATAAGTCAAGCAAAAGGTTCATTTCGGCACGGTGTTTCGCGCCACTCGGTCCGCCTCTTCTCGTTTCCTTCCTTTCCTCGCCGTCTCGTCCGCCTGCTGTACCCCTCCCACCCCCCCGTGGTTGTTGCCGTGTCCGTGTTGTCGGGCTTCTTGTTTCGTTTGAGCGCTCGTTGTCGGCTAGCCTCCTCTTCCTTCTTGTGCCAGGAGGCCATGAACCTCTTAGCTCCCTGCAGTACCCTTGTATGCCACGGTACCCTCCGGTCCACCTTCGCTGCTTCCATCCAAGTTGTTTCCGGGACTCCGAAGAAGCATGGCTTGGCGTCCGTAGATCCGTGTTCTGCTTCGAACATCTTGAGGTCGTCCTTCAGGCACATCTGCCAGTTTTGCTCCGGTTTCCCCCTGGCTGGACCCTCCCCCCTCACCAATTCGCCAAGCATCACCCGTTTCGGGAGTCGTCCGTCTGGCTGCCTTACCAGTGTTCCCACGAACAGCAGGCGCCGTTGCCGGAATGTGGTTTCCACGCTCTGGCACCCTACCCTCTTCAGGGTCTGGGCGTAGGAAAGCTGCCGGTAGGTGCCCTCCTTGCGTTGGTAAGCGATAACTCGAAGGAGCAGTCGGTGGTGTATCGTCCGCAACGTCCGGTATTGGTCTTGACGTGGGGCCCATGTCATGCAGCCGTACAGCAATGCCTCCATCGCCTCGGCCTGGAGCAGGCGAGTCTTCAGTCGGAACGGTGCTTTCGGCCTGTCGAAGAGCTCCTGGCCATATCTCCTGACGCACGCCCACGCTGTTCTGCTCCGGTAATTGATCTCCCGGGTGAGGTCGCCATGTTCGTTGACGAGGCCACCTAGGTACCGGAATTCAGGCGTCTGGGCATACCTCTGCCCTGCTGCCTTGATGATCAGCGGTGGCGGCGGGGGGGGGCGGTGGTGTTGTTGTGCGCTTCTCCTTTGCGCGCATCAGGAGCGTCTCCGTCTTCTTCTCCGATACCGTCAGCCCGAACTTCCCGAACACCTCCACGATGACGGTCATCATTCTCGCCAGTCCTTCGGCAGACCTCGATATGACGCCGGCGTCATCGGCATACAGCATCCCCCATACCGCCCTCCGCACTAGGTCAAGTGGTGCCCTCGCCCCCGCTCCCGTCTCCTCCTCCACGTAGGATGCTGAAGGCTCGCCCGTACCCATTCTTCCCGTTTACAGCGAAAGTCCGCACATTCCAGGTTGCTACCCTAAGAAGTGGACCCTGCTGTCTCTCTCGGGCGGTGCGTTCTGCTCTCTTAGCCAGCCTACGCTTCGCCCGTCCCCTCCGTTTCCTCCTTCGTGCCCTCTTTTTTTGTCGTTGTTTAATTTTTTTGCGTGCTCTCGGGCTAACGTACAAGTTACCCCGGTGCTTGTCTTTTGTCCCGGCGAGTTGTCTTGTCCCGGAGCGGTGCGGCCGTCCAGCTCTGGGCCCTCTCCTTTCCCTTCTCTGGTGCATACCCCCACGGTGGTCACCGTGTTCTCTGCTGCTGCATGGCCCCGGTGTCCAAGCCGGGGCGTCTGGATTCAGTCTCATTTGCAGCTACCCAAGTCGGCTATAGTAGGTCGCGAGCTACCCCGATCTTACGACAGCGGTATGTAGTTCCCGGCCGCCAAACTCAGGATCCCCTTCTGATTAGTGCTGTGGACTATGTGTATCCGTCTTTGTTGGGTGGTGTTTCGAGGTGTTTCGAGGTCTAAGTCCACTTACGGACCTCGGCCCACCCCAGCAGGGAGGGCGGCAGGCCGGGGGAAGGTGTGTTGGATAATAGGACGTGAATACGGACTTTTAATACATAAATGCGATTGCCAACAACCTGGTACCAGGTACCAGTCAGTGTGGTTCTGTGATGGGGGCGCCGGACTCGGTGCTCGTGTGTGACGATTCCAAGACTGACCCGACCCCCGTGCAGCGCATACCATGAAACAAGTTAGCCAGGAGGGGCGGGATTCCACCATTGCGAGTCCTGTTCGTTGCCACCGACCCAGCTCACGCGACGAGTGCTGTTTGTTGCTACCCACTTTTGCTCAGCTGAGCGGATTGCGGAGTGACACTGTCTTCTGCACCTACGTAGTGCACCCCATGCGAGCTCTCACGACTAGTTTGGCGGCGGTACGTTGTATCTCCAAAGCACGATATTCGGTGTGTGTTGCACGCACGCACACCGGCTGTTGAGCTCTTGCTCTTGTATCTTTCTTCTGTGTACTATCTTATATGTTGTGGTGCCGCGCAAGCAGTAGCTGTGGGCTGACTCTTTGTCGCGCACGGCGGGGCTCACGAACACAGCTCCACGAACACGAGGAATTGCTGTTCGGTGTTGTTCCAATCTTCTGCAATTTTTCTCATGGGCCCCAGACATGGCAACAAACAGACAGGCAGAGGGCGCCGCAAAACCTCACGGGCGATTGCACATCGTGCACATTACTGACTGCTGTGGTAACCATCGTCTACCTACGCTGCGCGCGCTGTATTTATTCGGTGTGATAGTTCGTGTGTTTTATCTCCGTCCCGCAATTGGAGACTTGATTATCTCCGTCCCCCACTTGGAGACTTCAGAACACGGCGAAATGGTTGTCCCTTCGTAAGTTCGTACAGCATTCATCATGCAACACTCACGCGCACGCACGTGGGCGTCGGGTTCTCATATCAATCGCCGCACTGGCGGACACAGCTCTGCATTTTGCGCAGCAGGCAGTAGGAAAACAGAGGGGAAATAGTGCAGTCTTGACGTTGCCGGCGAAAGAGGCTGTAGGGGGACTAAGTTCTTGCAACTATTTACATGGTGGCCCGCAGGAATTCCTTTTTTTTTTTGGAAAGCAACATCAGGCACCATATGGTCGTGTTACGTAGCGTGCCCTTCCTCGTGAGGTTGACCGCGGCTGAAACCCCCAGACAGAGATACGAGCAGCAGTAGTGTTCAGGAAGTTTTTCGCACTGACATGTGCGTCCGGAATTCATTGGACGAACAAGCGTGCACCGCGACCTTATCCATACTTGCACACATAGCTCGGTATATCGTGGCTCGCTTTACGGTAGTACATACATAGCGGTATGAAGAACAGCGCCCGTACGCAAGCGGTACAACCTTCTGTCACGCTGTCACCCGATGATGCAAGGACTACAGCGGTAGGTCCGTCCGCGTCCCCCCACAGCAGTGAGGATTTGGTCGTCGAGAACGG
This sequence comes from Ectocarpus siliculosus, assembly GCA_000310025.1. Classification (NCBI taxonomy): domain Eukaryota; class Phaeophyceae; order Ectocarpales; family Ectocarpaceae; genus Ectocarpus; species Ectocarpus siliculosus. Next base: position 4,485,436 of record FN649743.1, on the reverse strand, counting down.
CAGCAGCAGCGGCAGCGGCAGCGGCAGTAGCAGTGTTGCTTCGTGCTGAGTAGCGGCGCAGCCAGCGAAATTGTAGCTGCTGGCGGAGCTCTGAAGCCAGCCTCGTGCACGGGCGCGCAGACCCTATCGCTAACCGTAACCCTAACCCCAAAGCACGGATTTAATACTTTTGTCACATATGCTTGCTTAGTCAATTTTGCTGCGTAGACTAGTGCGTGCACGCGTACGAAGCTCTCGGTGGTGACCGCCACCTACATGCTCTCGGTGGTGACCGCCACCTACATGCGCTTCAACCGATCCCGCTCACACCTGTTACGCAAGCATGTGCAGCTGGAGCGTTGTGTTTCCCTGGCACACAGAACCCCGAGAAAGAACGTTATTTTTTTTGGCGGAGTAGATACGAGTTTCATGCCCAGATGGGGCAGTTCTTGCACCTTCCCGTGTGAGTGCTCGCGCTTTGCTTGCAGCCCCCAGTTCGATGGGTGTAATAAAGTGCAGTATGTATATACAACGCCCTTCCATTTCGACGTTCCTATGCGATTTGTTTTCTTTTAAGATTTGGGTGTTTCCGACAAAACTTGTGTTGCAAGTCTGCTTCCACAGAGCATTGGTACCCCCGCTCGCGTCCGTGCTGGTGTACTGCAGCGGCAGTTGTGCAAGGAGAGCGACGGTGGTGTGAAGGATAGGCTCGTTGGCCGGTTGTGTCCCACTGGTATCAAAGCGTTTCATGTTGTGTGTTTGCCGCCGTTTAGTTTACCTATTTCCTCGCCGTGTTTTGATTTCTTTTACCCTGTACCCGCTCAGTGCGTAAGCGTGGGCATCGTACACCAATTGGATGAGCATGGACGGCGATCGGAACGCCTTGTTGTGGTGTGAATAAAGACAGCGATCGGAATGTCTTGTGGTGGTGTGAATATTGACTTCAAACATGGACGACCACCGTTGGTTGCATTTGGAAAATCTTGGTGCGATTTTGCACAACGATGCCGCCCCCGGTACACGATACACGATGACGTTCTCGGACTAAGTCGTTTCGCCCAAATTCATGGGGCGTGTCGTTTTGTGTTATCGCTATTCAGTTGTTTCGAAAACGGGCGTTGCAAAAATTGACATGGGCGTGTATTGTTGGTTGATTGCGGAAGGTGCTCGGCAGTGCGGCCGCCCCGCTATTCAATTTTACAGGCGCGGCTGCTGATGACCATGTCCCTCTGCTGTGGTGGTTATTCCAACGTGGTGCAACAAATCTCTCGTTCTTTTCTGGTACTTTATTATTTTTTTGTTTGTCCGTTTTTCCGTTTTTCTGTTGTTTTTGTTCTTGCTTGCCCTTTCGGGGTGTTCCACTCGAACCGATAAAAATTCAAACCCGTCTCAAAAAGCTGCCCGTTTTTTGTTTTCGATCATCTGGTGCTTGTTTTTTTTTTTTTCATCGCTTTCAACGACGACAACGTCGATCGGTGCAGGTGGTCTGTGAATGGTGAGGATGTCGGCACCGGTGCTGTGACCGACACGATGTTCAAGAAACCAGGGGCATATCAGGCAAGTTACCGGGGTGCGTGCGAAAGGGATAAGGGTGGCGGGAATTGTAAGAGAAGGAAACATTCAGTAGTGTTTCTTCTCGAGTATTGGTAGCCACGGAGGTGCCGTTCCCCTGCATTGGCGCGCCTCCTCCACGCAAGTATGGCTGCAACTGCAACATTTGCAGCATTTGTCGAAGTACGTCCTCCAACACGTGCAAAAAAAACTTTAACCATGTATCCATGGGTTTTCCCGTATTTCCGTGACAAAACGTGGTTCCGTGACACCCGCCGTGCCAGTCCCCCGAAGGAGCGTGATGGCAAGTTGACACCGCCTCCCTCCGTTTTTTGTCACGATTTAACCCTGCTTTCGAAGGCCATGTTCGTTGACGACTTTCGGGAAGAACGTAACCATTTCGTTTCATTTTTTATTTTATTTTTTCTCTTCCTTGTCGTTTCCTTTTTCTTTTTTGTTGCACGTGACGACTTTTATGATGAAAAAAAACATGACATGACATGACATGACATGACATGACATGCCCTACAGTGCTCCGTGAGGGCGTTCATCCAGAGGGATGACGGGGATGACGAGCGAGAAGAAGGAGCAACGCCCGGCCTTGATCGTCGCCGCCTAGCGGCGGCGGCGGAGGAGGAAGAGGCGGTATCGGAAAAGAACGGTTCCTCGCGGTCAGCGTCGTCGCGACCGTCGGCGGAGGGCAGCCGAGCGACGAGGACGGTTGGCGGCGGCACAGCAAGCACGGGCGGGCGCGTCGTGGATCCCGTTAACACGCTCAACTTCGTGGTCGTGGTGAAGTACATCCGTCGAGAGATCCGGACGCTGACGGACCGCGACCGGGAGACGTTCTTCAACGCCGTGTCCATCATGCAGCGCGTGCCCAGCGCGGTGGGCCAGCAGGTGTACGGGAGCAAGTACTACAGCAAGGACTTCTTCAACCGGATTCACCTCTACTACGGTACGTGTGTGATGCTCGTTCTGACCGCCGCATGGCGTAGTCGTTGGACCCTTGACCCGAGGCATCTGTGCAATGCCGGGACGGAGCGGTTTTCGCCAGCCCAGGCTACGGTACGTTTCGTAGGGACGAGCCTGAAGCTGATAGTGTTATCATCCTTGTTCTCTCTATCTCTTCTGTCTCTCTCCCCCTCTCTCCTACCCCATCTCCGCCTCTCCCCCTCATCCACTCCTCGATCTCCGAAAAGTTCCCTCCCCCGGTGTGACGCTCTTTTTCTCCCGTTGTTGTCGCTTTCATGATGCAGGCGGGCGCGAAGACTGCGACCACTGGCACGCCGGGGCCGGGTTCGTAACCTCCCACATCGCCGTGTCCCTCATGTACGAACAGTCGCTACAGGCGATCAACCCCGCCATTGCGCTTCCCTACTGGGACTTCACCATTGAGGGCACGTTCTTCGACTGGAGCAACTTCAGGTCGAGCTCCATCTTTTCGGACGACTGGTTCGGTGCCGCCGCCCCTAAAAACGTGAGAAAAGGCGTTTTTTTTCACCTTTCCGTCGCTGCTACTCTAGTGACTGCTGAGTTATTCGACACCCTGTACCTTACCAAGTGCGGGTATCATGGCGTTTCGTGTGCGTGGGTTGGTTAGCGCTTTGTTTCCACTGCTGTCGAGGACTTGGCCGTATCGTGAGAATGTGTGACACCCGAAGGAAACCATGGCTTTACACAGCAGCATTGCGTCAAGGTTGCTGAAACCTATGATGTGGGCTCGCTTGAGGCTCGAGGTCTTTGTTCTCCATTTCTTTCGAAAATATTGAAGGCGCCAATGTTGGTTCGAATCGCGCTCAAGAGAGGACCAATGTAGGTTCTTCTGGTTCTCCTGAAGAGAGAACCAACGTTGGTTCCTCCTGGGACGCGCCTCACCGTTCCCCTTTGTGGTGGCGACATCTTTTTTGGAGCATCGAAAAACGTTGCCCTTTGCTCGGTACCCCGCCCCTCTCGCCCGTCGTCTTCCTTAATTGTCAACAATAGCACCTGCGGACACCCGCCCGGGGACGGTTTGGGTACATCCCCAACATGATCAATGCCACCGAGTTCTCGACTGTGCGCAACTCCTACGGCATTCTCCAAGCCCCCTGGAACAACGACCCGACTCCGTTCCTCACGAGGAGCGACCACCTGATGGGCTTCGTGAACCACCGGAAGCCCTCCGGGTGCCGGAGATACCGGGAGGCCATCATGCAGACTAGCTGGTGAGAAGCAAGCCACGCTCGTGCGCCTGTCCGAATCCGATTACCCCCCGCCCCCCCCCCAAGTTTGTGTGGGTGGATGCCGTGTTTGGTGGTGGCCTTTGAGAGTTGCTGTGTTTTCAGATCGGTCTCCGCTCATTACCTAGTATCCAACACTGATCCAGGTACAGTGAGAAACATAAGGACCACAAGTGGATTATGGTTCTCGCGAAGTAGCAGCGAATTAGCTAAACAGGAAATCCCCTGCGTTTTCGCGTCGTGGGATGAATGTAGTCTTGACTGTCCCCCGTTGTGTTGTTTCAATGCCATGTGTGTTTTCGAAACAAGTCACCTGCCGGCTCCTTCGCCGTCCACTTGATCTCCACGCCTTTTCTATTGTGTTATATTTTTTTGTTTGGCTGCAGGATGGCGCTGACGGAATCTTTCAACGACGGCGCACACGGAGAGATACATGAGTTGCTCGGGGGGGCTTGGTCGTCGGAGGCCACGGCCTACTCCGAGAGGACGAGCGACCTCGTGCAGCCTTTCGTGCACGTGGCGGTGGTGAGCACCCTCTGTTGTTGTTGTTGTCGTCGTCGTTGTTGTTGTTGGTGGTGGTGGGTGTTGTCTTTAGTAGGTGGTGGTCGGTGCTAACGTTGAGCGTGGTCGTCTCTGGCTGGTGCCGCTGCTGCTGTTGGTATGTAGCCTCAGAAAGTTCCCTCGCCTTAGGCACCCGATGCTGACCTCCCCCCTCCCCCCCCCCCCAGCGCTTGTTTGGGTATCGCTAATGTTGTCGCGCACGCTGTTTTGAAATTCCTCCCAACGCGTTCATCAGCCACTGCTGAAGATGCTGTGGCGCACGGGGTACATGCAGTGCCCGGAGACGTGCGCTCTCGACGTTACCCCTTGGGAGGACTGCGCATGCACCTGCTCCGAGGAAAACTTCAACGGCATGAACTCGTGGGAGGTGAGGGCCGCCGCCGCCGCCGCCGCCGCGCCGTAGGGCGTCTTGTGTCTTGCTTACTTTGTACTGCTCTCTGCTGGGAGTCAGTCATGGCTCCGATATAAGAGGGTGTTGTGACAGAGGTCTTCGACCCTCATGTATCGGAACCCCCTCTTATACCGGAATACCGTGAGGTTGCGAGTCAGCGCACGGGGGTGCGATCGATGTTCAAAGAGTAATTTCTCCACAACCAGGAGGGTGCGATCGCCAACTGATACTTGTCAGGAAAGCTCTCGATGAGATATCTCCAAAACCGCCCTTTATCGACAGTGGTAACCTCCAAGTTGTGGAGAAATTACGCTTTGAAAATCGCTCGCAGCCTGTGCGCTGACTCGCAACCTTACGGTATTAGAGTACGAGGTATTCTGAAGGGGGTCGAGTCCGTGGCAACCGATTTCGACCATGTTATGTCTGAGCCCCCTATTTTCTAAGGCACCCTCGTGTATCGAAGACACAACTGTCGGTAGCTTCCAAGCTTTCCCAATTTTCCAAATTCGAAGTTCCCACAGATTTCCAATTTTTTCCTCGTTCCAAATTTTTCGTTGCCAGTACTTTCCGAATTTCCAATATTTTTCCTTGGCCGCAAATCGAAGTTCAACGTTGTACGGATTTGGAGATTTGGAAATTTTGAAAGCAATTTTGCAATTTTGGAAGCAAAATCGCAGTATATATATGACGGCCGTAAGGAAGGTACAACGGGCGCCCCCTTTTCCCTGGGAGACCCAAAAGATAGGGTGTCGTGTTACAAGTGGCGAAGAACGGCTTGCGCGTGTAACGATGGAAGAACCTTGGCACAACTGGGGAAGACTACAACCCGCCGGAAGACTACACCCCCCCCCCCGGCCTCGCCCTCGTGATCTGTTGCAGGTCTTGCAAGACGCAGGAGTGCTGGCCGAAGGGTTCTTCTACGACAAGGACGGCGTTCTCATCGAGGACCTCGTAGACAGCGACGTGAGTCTGGCAGCTGACGACCCACACCTGCCATTTTGGTGTTGCGCGCGATGCACCCCCCTCTCTGCGGATGCGTCCGATGGACGATTCGCAGCACTGCTTGTATCTGGCGTTGAGGGAGGTGTAAGACACCTCTGCACCCTACGGCTGAATCCTGTTTTTTTTTCTTCTTGCATGCCTGCGATACGTATTTACCTCACCCAATGTTGATCGCTTTCTTTTGGCGTTTCATGGAGATATATGACGCAACGTATAGATTCGCCCGCTGATGTTCCCTCCAAGCATGTTCGCTCCCCGAACGGAGAAAATATCCAACCGGAGGCCCTATTGTGGGAAGCCCCCCAAAGCCTCAATTCCTGGTTTAGTCTGAAGCTTTTAGCCAAGCGTTGACGACATTCCCCTCCCGCCAACCCATCAAATGATCTTGTTTTCTGCTCACCACCAGGGCAACGCCTTCGATATTCTTCCGGGATACACCAAGGGGGAGACGGTGCAGATCTACGACGAGATGCTGCGGGCCTTGTGCATCCCTATGCGCGTCGGCACTCACTACGGCGCCACAAGCACCAACGACCCGACGTTCTGGTTGATTCACCCGACGTTTGACAGGTGCGTCACGATTTGTGTCTGTCTGTCTGTCTGTCTGTCTGTCTGTCTGTCTGTCTGTCTGTCTGTCTGTCTGTCTGTCTGTCTGTCTGTCTGTCTGTCTGTCTGTCTGTCTGTCTGTCTGTCTGTCTGTCTGTCTGTCTGTCTGTCTGTTTGTCTCTGTCTCTCTGTCTCTCTGTCTCTTGTCTCTTGTCTCTTTATTCGCTCGCTGCATCGCTCTGCGCGTCCACGTCTCTCTCCCTCCCTTTCTATACACGCTTTTCTGACCACGTGTAGGCTTGAAAAGTAGTGCGCCCACCCATCGCCATTATCAACAGATGCTTACTGCTCCGATTTGCTTTTGGCATCGTCTTGTCTGCCTTGTTTGTACTTCCTGGTGTCGGGGTCGTGTGCAAGGGAGGTAGGTCTCGCGCCGATTACGTGACCTTGTAGACAGGCATTCCCGGTACCCTTGCGTGCTTCTTTTCTCTCTATTCCAAAGGGGGTGTTGTTGCCGTCAGCACCAACACCGACGAACGAAGGCGAAAGGAAACCCTAACCTGCAACAGGCAACCAACCTACAAAATAGCAACGGCAGTGAACAGACAGCAAAGTGAGCACCCAGCGATGGCAATATCCACAGCAACAACAGCACTCGACGAAAGAGCAGCAACTGCAGACAAAATATAGGTTGCAACATTGTCGCGGCAGCAAGAACCAACGCACGACCGCACCACGAACTACGGACGTATTGGCAGGCTTTGGCATTTGCGAAGGCTCGAGGTAATGTCGAAGGACGACACGGTCTTCGACGAGACGTGGATCCCAGACCACTTCTGCTACGGCCACAACCCCGACGACATCCAGCCGTTCCGGAACCTGTTCCTGCATGACAGTGTGGTTGAAGTCGAAGAACACGGGGGCAAAAAGGTTTGTTTTTCTCAGTTTCCTGCCCGTGTGTATGTGTGTGTATGTGTGTGTACGCTATGTAGCGTTATTTTTAGAAGACGGGTACCAAGGTCATTTTCTTAGGGTCCTGTCTTGGCGTGTGTTTATGTCAGCGTTTTTTGTTGAGGGTGCCGTTTGTTTGGTGGGCGTCGAATATGGACGTGGACGGTGCGGCAGTCATGTGATGCAACTGCTGTTGAAGGTGTTCGTCCCTTGTAAGTGGTCTTGGGGAGGCATGTACGCACACTGGCTTGGAGTTGAAGCCTTTGCTTGGCCGCAGATTACGATGTCTATACCAGGACGTACGGTTTTCAGCACCTTCCTTTTTGCCCACCTGCCCCTTTTTCGAGTGCCCAAGGCAGTACTCACGTGGCTCGAGGTTGTGGCTTTCGAGGCTACCCTGAGTGAAAAATGTCCCAGTTTTGAATTGAACAGGAGTAGCGTGGGTACCCACACGCGTGAGGGAAGGGATGTCTGGATCCTTCTCGCGTTACAATATCAACCAAGGCGAGCACCGCAGGAGGAAAGGCGGAGAATTCAGAGTTTTTTTGTGTGTGTTGACCCCTGCAAGGGTATCGGACGTCATTTTGGCCTAGTCCTCTGTCCTACTGGGGTATTGATTTTCTCTTTTCATTTACAATCGGAACAATGCCTTCGACCGTTTTTATGTAGAAGTACCAGTTTCCTTTCGTTGTTGTGTGTGTAGCCTTAAAGCTGTTTTATTATTCTTGGAAGTCTTTTCGTTTTGCCTTGTTACCACTTTCGCTCACCACCCCGAATCATGTTTTTTTTTTTATCGTCTGGCCGGCACCAGATTGAGATCCCGAAGGCCTACTACACCAACATGCAGCTGTATGCCATGCTCAAGCCGGACAAGATGGACAGCCCTTACGTGTACGACAACTTCGAGTGGGGACACTGCGACGTGAGTTGTGGCTTGTGTTGCTAGGAAAGCGAGAGACTTTGTTGCGCCGATATTGAAACGGCGGGAGCTATCTACGATTCTGTGTTCGTCGTTTTCTAATAGGTCCGTTTGGCGGTTGGACCACAGGGGATGCGCTATGAAGGGGAGTATGGGTCGATGTCGACTCCCAACACCCTCCGTTCTCACGCCATACAGTAGAATGAGAGAGACGTCACATGGTGTTCTGATTTTGAACCTTTTCACCTCCACCTACTACACGGTACAACCTGTGCAAATCGCAAATGTCGTCGTGACGCGCGGTAGTTTCTAGAAGATGACTTCCACCCCCACTGCTCCGCGTTCCGCCGACTGTTTTGAAACCGCAGGCGCAAGGCGTGTACATCCACGGCTTCTGAACGGACAGATGCTCGCGGCATCGCCAGCATGTTTGGGTCGCTACACGAGTCCGCTAGCTCTGGGCTGTCGAATTTTTCACAGAAAGCAGGCACAGCGTTTGTTTTGCTATTTTTGCATTTTAGTCTCTATCCCCAGGCAAAGTATTGTGTCCCTTATTTCCCAGCAGGGACAAGGAATACCCATAGGAGGGGGGATTTGTCATGATTTTGACTTGGAAACCGGGAGGGCAGAGCAAGATTCGCGCTCCAGGGGCTTTGGGAGGTATACTTGAATACTTTGAAATTTTTTCCATGTGGGGGGGGGGGGGGGGGGCATCTGGATTGACAAGCAAGGTCCGCCGGATATCATCGCCTCCGCCATGCGGGCCGCATTCCGCCGCTTCCTATGGTGTCGTCGGACGCGCCTCTGACCTTCTTTTTTGTTCGGTCAGGGGGCGGTCTTCCCGTCGAACCCCAGATACTGGCCCTCAGTCACCCTTGATCGCAGTGCAGTGCTGTCATAGAGCCTCTTTTGGGGGTTGTGCCTTGTATGGAGACCCGCACGATGCGTGGAAAATATCCGTTCATGTTTTTTCTATTCGTTGTCACCAAGTTTGTATTGAGATTGGTTGACACGGTTGGAGGCGGTGTCGAGACCTTGCCCACGCAGCCAAGCCCTTATGTCTTGTTGTTGTTCGGACTGGCATACTTGTAGCAGGGTCTTTTTGAGAAATGCATTTCCGTTCTTGGCGAGGTCGATATGGAGAATGGTTTCGACTGCATGGTTCATTTCAAATGCAAGTGCCCAATGGAAAAATGTTCGGCCGATAACTTGCGCGAACGGTTGGGTACCTGCCGATTGCTATACACCAGAGCACTATTTAGCTGTCTTGCTTTCGGACAGCAGTGGCGCCGTAACACCTGGGGTGGCACAACGCGGTTCGCTGCTTCGTAGCAGTTCTATGCGTTGGACTGAACGTGTACACCGGCATGTATTGGATTTTGTGAGATCAGTGTGCTTGCTCGACATGTCTCTGAATGCTGTCGCGATAAGACATGACCTGGTTGTATTTTTTTCCTATCTAGCGGTTGGCGTGGTTTGCTTGGAGAGTGCTCGGTTCTATTTGGTCCGTGTACGTGAGGGGATTGAGATGGTCTGCCCAGTGCGCTAGATGTGATGGAACATTTATTCATTGTTGGTAGAGTGTCGTTGTGAACTTGATTTATTTGTGCATGCCGTCAGGTATTCGTGTTTGTTACGTGCAGTAGGCCGAGCTGTTTTTTCTTTACTACTACTGTCTCTTTTTTGTCAGTCGGGTGCGGTTGTTCAGTGCGGTTCGATCAGTTTCCCTTCTGCTGTCCTCTTTGCTTCCCTTGTTTGTCTTGGTTTGTCGTGTGACGAAGTTCTCCATTGGAGTGCGTAGTTTCCGGGTACACTGCAGCTGCATGCCAGTAGTGTTTTTATTTTTTAGCGGATGCATAGGTTCGCCCGTTCTGTTCTTGGTGTACGCATGCTTATGCGGCGTTCAACTAACTTCCGTTGCTGACTTCACAGTGATTGAACAAGCAAGCTTCAAGTACCCACCGAGTGAATATCCTCAATTAACTGTAGGAAAAACATGGGAAATGGAGAGGAAAAGTGTGCAGTTGAAAACGATCAAAATCCCGTGCCTACGCAACCACTTGGGCTTGACGGTCGACGAGGGAAAGGGGCTGCTGAACCTTCTCGGGACAAAACTCGACAGGCAAGAACGGCAAGCGTAAGATCGGACGAAAACTGATCTACTTCGTTGTGACTTTCGTCCTGTCTGTGTGACCCCCCCCCCCGTCATACATGCTCACAGCGTATGACGACTGGCGACAGAATACATCGGACGAACACTTTGAACTGCTGAAGTACTTACGTACGGAGGTCAACTTAGTCTCCCCCTGACGGGTTTCCAGATAGATGATGGGTTTATTGTGTAATCTCTGTTTCAACGGCACTAACACTGATTTCTTTGCATTGGTCACCTGTTAGCGCCGTCGACGCCATTTCAAGAAACACAAAGTTGCGAAAGAAATCGAGTGCAGATAACCAGTCACTCAGTATAGCGGGAAGGTTTGGCCGTTGCAGCACCTCAACTTCGAGAGACAGCCGCGCGGCCGGCGAAAATGGCGTTGTGAACGGCTTTCAAACTGTATCTACGTGTAGACTTTGTGCACCACGCAATAGACTATACCATGGTACTATTCAACGATTTGAAGCTAAGGCTATTTCGGCCCCGGGCAATAATCCTATTCATACCATGTGCTCGGAATCCGTTAGCAGTGGCGCCTCGAGGGACTCGAATCGGTGCTCTCATGTACGTGGCACGGGAAAACCGTTTACCCTGTCTGCTCTCTTTGTGTAGACTACTGCTGTATGTAGCACGCTAGAAATACAAGACTAAGTGCAGAGACAGGACGAAGGGTCCACTTTTGGTAGGTTTGTTCGACGCGAATACCAGGTCTCGCCATTGGTGCGTGCATGACCGCCAGGCCTCTACTATCTGGTAGTACCAACAAGCGTTGCGTGTGGGTATCAATTGTCTCGATCATTTGTCCATGCAATGAAAACAACGTTGCTTCGTCAACCATGACCCAAAACAATTTTCACTTCAACACTAAACGAGGTACGGATTCTACAGCCGCATGACGCCGTTTTCTGGTGACTGGTGGCTGAGTTTGACCCGATGGCGGATGGAAACGAAAAATGAAACAAGAGCTGCTCGGAAACAAACGAATAGTATACTTCGAGTTTAATATGTTGGTCACAGTACATCGCGTTTAACCCGTTGGAAATCTGCCGCGAACTCTTTTCTATATAGACTAATGATGAAAAAGGGTGTGGTGCTGTGTAGAGAACTACGCCGATCAACGTTCGTTGTTGTGGTCAAAATTTGAACAGTCGTGCCGGTCGCTGCTCAGTCAGTCACACTACTACCTTCTAGCCGTGGCCTCGGCCAAGTACGTACCCAATGGAAGAGTATATTGCACAAAAATACACACACTTGGTAGCAAGAAAGCAAAACACCCCCAAAAGGCACAATTTTTTTCAAACAAAGAACACTACCTGTGCTGATGATGATGATGTCGTATGGTTTTGATGAAGCACATTGTCTACATTTATTTGGGTTGACACAGGCTGTCACGAATTAATTAATCTGAATCCCTACATGAGATTATTCGACTTTGTCAAAACATGTTGGAGAAGATGACAACACCTGAGCGATAGAACGAAGAGGACGCATGGTCGCACATGGTCGCACACTTCTGGCGTATGTATTATTGCATGGTGGCGCATCGGCGTACCGTATGCGTTTCTTCGTCGTGTCATGACAGATTCGCTCTAGGTCGCAGGTAACTCATTCAGCCTCTACACACATTTTCACTACTATTCCGCCTCCGAAATGAGCATGATGCCCTGGCTGGTGCCACGCCGACCCTGAGATTCGATCGTTTCTGACATTGTTCGAGAAGCAAAAAAAGAGCGATCGATCAAGACAGCAAGATAGAAAGTGAACAGGTCAAGACGACCAAAACAGCGCGCATGTCCGCACACGTCTGGCGCAACGTGTGCAACGTGCTTGCTCGTCGACTCACCATGTGCACTTTCGTCATACTTTGGATATTGGCGCCATGTCGCGTTGGAACCTCACTCGGCCCACACACAGTTTCATTTACTAAGCCACCGCCTCAAATGAATACTTTGCCGTTGGTTGCTGCCAAGCGGACTTTTGGATTTGATTTTTGACGCCGTTGTTGTTCGAGAAGCCAAAATGAGCGACGATCAAGGCAGGAAGATTGAAGGCAAACCGGTCAAGAAGAGGGCCGAAACAGGCGCATCATCGCACACTTCTGGCGCAACATGCCGCGAGACGTGCGCCATAGGTCAAGATCGACCGCTGAGAAACGGTTGGTCAAGGATGGTGCAATCGGAGTAAGAGGGCGACAGAAATGAATTTAGTCGGAGAGAATGAGTATTAGGAGGAGTGATATTCGATAAGTGAGCTTCATTTCTTTGAAATTCATCGAGCGAGGGGGCCGGGAAGCCCCACCGACCGACTTGATATTCGTTCAAAAATATCCCATACACTTCTACAATAATAGGAGAGGAGATAATTCATTGTTTCCGGACTTACTTGGGGAGAAGGCCAGAGATTCAGTTTTTTTCCGAAATGGTTCCAGACGCAATAGAAGAGCGACACAGGAAGACGGCCAAGTGGTGAAGACGAGGAATGAATAGTCGCACGCTTTATGGGTCTGCTGCTGCGCGCGGAAGGGAACCCTTGGGAGAGAGAGTCGAACCCACGACCTGCTATCTTAGTAGGTTTGCGAGGTTGACCGCAATTTACAGTAGGTAAAATACTGGGGCGACCACATTATGAGGAATCGAGCGAACGTGCTCTGCATCCATCCATCATCGATGCCCTCGGGTACAATACCAACCACACTCGAGATGAAAACAGTGCCTTTGATACAACATGTCCTTGCCGTTATCACCCCACCCCCAACCGGGCGACTGCGTTCCCACGTAGAGCTCTGCCTTTCTCACGGTAAAAAGTAAAAAGTCAAGCAATTTGCAAGCACCAAAAACGGGCAAGCATCGCAGGAGGAAAGGCGGGGAGCAAATCAAGATCAACACCAATGTGATCCCGGCTGGTACATCCGAAAAGAAAAACATGGTACTTCTACTTGTCTCGGTGTGGTACGACTGGCGCCAGAATAAACTGGGACACAAGACGGACACAAGCAACAAGAGGGGAAAGAGGCAACGCGTGCTTTGCAAGGGAGACTGCTCTGCATCCATCCACCCATCCCCGATGCCCTTCGGTTCAACACTAAGCATACTCGAGATGCACACGGCAAGCTTGGTACAACACAGCCGTTCTAGACGAACAAGTCAATCACCACCACAGGTAGCACCGGACGGATGGTACACCCGTCTGGGGGAGGTTTTGTACGCCTGCACCCAACACGGAAATCAGCGCTAAGGTGCTCAACAGTTCCCGCGGGCAGTTAAGAGTGATCCGGGAACCGTTCCAAGACTCCCAGCTCCGCATCACACTGCGGCGGCACATCATGGTGCCCACACAACAACCTAAGCTATGAAACGGTTGTCCGAAAAAACTTTTCACAACCCCCAGAATTCCATGTACCTCGTCACCAGGGGAACTGCACTGAGCACAACTTCAACAATTCCCGACAATCCAGCCTCATCTCTGCCAGACGTGACTTGAATCCTCAATTGTAAGCACTGCACCGCGACCTTGGGCGACTGCAAGAGGGGCGTGGCCCATTGAGGCTACGACTCGCCCCGCCGAGGCAATACTCTCTCTGAGGCCCTTACGCATCACGGTTGCCCGTCGGGTCCGGCGTCTGAATACGTTTGTTCATGATCGAACAAACAACAAACAACATGAAGAAGCCAGAGAACATGATGGGTCCCCCCTCCCCCTAGCAAAAACCGCTTGAATTGAAAGCGAAGAGATGTTGATCCCAACGCGCTATCTAGATAGATTTGACACGAACTGTGGAGTTGTCGTTATCATCGGCGAACTACACAAGCGCAAGTACAAAAACAAAACAACACGACGGAGCAAGTACGACCACGGGGGGACGGCGTACGAGTGACTCCCCCCATCAAAAACGCACCAACTGTACGTGCCACACGTGTGAAGTTTAAAGGTTTCCTCTGCCCAAAAAACCGTACATCTCCAAGCACCACTACCCGGTGCCGAGGAGAGATCTTCTTTGCCGGGAGGTTTCGGCGTAAAACAAATTACCCTCGTGCACCAGGTGTGAAGAGTTTGTCAGATAACACAACCGGGTTCCTCTACCACATCTCGTGTTTCTGTCTAACTAGATGCAGTCCCCCGTCACGAATGAACGATTCTCTTCCCCGCAATGAAGACTCGCCACGCTCAATGCCAAACTTCGACATCAGCACCATTCTGCAGGTTAGGTGCTCTTCGAACCCTGCACAACCTCCCGCGGTACCTTAACTATCTTTCCAGACTCCCATAGACAGTAGTTACAACGTTTCATGGAAGTGGGACCGAAGTTCCCGCTGCACCACGACTACCGTCCTAGACGAAAGATATCAAGTCTGACGTTATCGAAGTGGAATCTAGGAATCCGGCACCCGGTGGTACAAGACCGCCACGGCGCTGCGAGTGACGCAAGCGGTCGAGACCGAGAGGATATCTTTGTCGTTACACAGTCACCGCTCGGACCCTGCATTCGAGTCCTTCCGCACGAGGGTCACGTTGTGGCCGCTGGTGCAGTGGGAACCCCAGTGCTGCATGACGGCGACCGCCATGTAGTGCGTCGTTGTTGCTGGCGAGTTGTTGTTGCGGTTCAAGCAAAATACAGAGAACACGGCGAAGGGAAAGGGGAATAGTCGTCAGTTCACGCTGCAGGACGAGGCTTAAACCAGCAGGCTTCGACTTCGGGAAGAGCTGGAAAATCGGGGAGCGCTACGTGTAGCGCTGGTCGGTCGCGTCCACCCCTGGGGAAAGTTTACTCCTACAGCAGCAGTAGCGAGATGTGGACCGGTCAACAACAACAACGATAACCTCAATGAGCAAACTTACTATTTGCGTACTTGAGGAACGCCAACCAGAGGGTAACATACAAGACCAGCCGCGAGTCAGCCAAGGGGCATCACCCAATAAATGCAAGACTTCTTTCGTGAACTCCAAACCAATCTGCATCACTACGGCGCTTGCCTCGAAGACCCTGCGTGTTAAAGAGAATGGGTACACGGTATGACAAGATGGACAGTCACTCCTCGCGACGATATCTAATTTGGGGTTGTCCGGCGCGCAGCATCAGCGAGGGTGCAGAAGAAAGCATGCAGGTACACTAGCTGAAGCATCACTTTAGAAAACCCTGAGTATCTCAAGCTCTATCACGGTAGTCGGGCTGAAGCTCGGCTATTCGATGAACTTCCTGCAAGCTCGCGGCTAGGTGGCTGATACGTTTGTTGTCAATGTTCTTGAAATCCAACCATTGGAATCTTTCTATTGAGGCGAAGTTCATCCAAACATGTTGGTGCAGGTGTGGGCGGGGAAAGATTGTGAACACGATGTCGTTCACAGCCTGGGAGGTTGAGGTGTCACCCAGTAAAGTTCCGAAAGATCGGGACCAAGAGCGACTGCAGCGCTTCTTCGCTGAAATGGTTCTTCGTCCCGATATTTCGGAACGTAACTGGGTGGGACTTCAACCTCCCATGCTGTGCACGACAAAATGTACATAGTTCGTTGCACAATCTTTCCACCAACCACACCTGCACCAACATGTTTGGATGAACTTCGCCTCAAAAGAAAGGTTCCAATGGTTGGATTTCAAGAACATTGACAACAAACGTATCAGCCACCTAGCCACGAGCTTGCCGGAAATTTATTCGAATAGCCTGGCTTCAGCCCTAACCGTGATGGAGCTTGAGATACTCCGGGTTGTGTTGCTGTGGTGATGCTTCATCTAGTGTGTCTCCATGCATTCTTCCGCACCATCGCTGATGCTGCGCGCCGGACAACCCCAAAATTGAGTTTGTCGCGAGGGGTGAATGCCATCTTGGCATTCCGTGCATCCATTTTCACTAATACGCAGGATCTTCGAGGCAAGCGTCGTAGTGATGCAGACTGGTTTAGAGTTCACGAAAGAAGGCTTGCAAATATTGGGTGATGCCCCTTGGCTGACTCGCGAAGTCCCGAGCTGGAGCGTCTTCTTCTCCTGTGGTATGCAAGATGTGCGAATGTTAAGGAGTGCGTTACACCTACAAGATATGAGATCAAGTCTCGCGCACCGAGTGTCAAACGTCTCTCATCGCAACAGACTTCGTTGGCGTACCATGAGACACCCCCAACATAAGGATCCTCAGGGTGTGTAGCGATTGCAGAAAGCCTAGGAAGGTGGGTCTTGGAAGTACGCGAAACGATGAGGGAGACCTTCGATGTTCATACAACCAATAGATCGGCCATCTACCAACAATCCTACATAGGACACATGAGGAAGCTCTCTACTTTCACTCTACCGCCAAGGAGAAACGAACGAAACTCAGGGAAGGCCGCGGTGTCACCGACCTCTGTAGGATAATACCCTGGGGAGGCGTGGCTCGCGCAACGTTCCCAGTCCTCGATCTGGGGAAGACAGATAGCACGTGCCAAGCACGAAAGGAACGCAGGTCATGCGCACGACAATCGCGGAAATGGTGCAGGTGACTTGTTTCGTCGAAGTATCATGTAGCCCGTCTTGCCTGTCATCTTTGCGTATTATTGCTCCGAATTTTCTTTCGGTAGTATTCTCAGATTCTATCACACACCGACCATGATGGACGGGCACATCCGCTTGGGGTACCGAACATGTTTCCCGCGAAAAGCAACCCTGGTCTATGCTAGTAAGTCCCCTGTGACAAAAACATCGGTGCACTTCACCCGGGCACCATTTTCGAAGGTTTCAGGACGTTCTGCCCCCCTCCAGCACAGGCCCGCAGGGTTGATGAATGCGTCTCTTCTGGAAGAAGTGATTGCTTTGCAAGAACGCTGTGCAGTGTTGCTTCCGATTTCTACGCAATTCTGTGAAGTGGGTGGGGTTGAGGGTCAGGCTACGTACGTCGTCGAACAAGGGGAAGGTATACGCACGTTGTTCAGCAAGAAGGAGAGCTCGGCCTGCCCGCTGTCCCAGACGCACGTAAGGGAGCGCGGGCGCGTCGGCTACCTTCTCCTCCTCC
>FN649743.1:4408820-4466773 GCA_000310025.1 Ectocarpus siliculosus | reverse complement strand
CGTAGACGAAGGCACCACAGTCCGTGAAGTAGATCTACTGAAAACAAGAGTCAACATTTGTTTTTGTTCGTGACACCAAGTACAGACTGTACAAGCCGTGTGAAGCAATGGGTACCGTCCAACTGCAGCATTCTACAGATATAACTCTTGTTCGTGACGCCAAGTACGTACATATAAGCCTGAGAAGAAAATGGGCACCTTTTCACTGCAAAATTCTACGTTTAGCCGGTGGTGCTGCGTGTTTCGTTGCACTCGCCGCACTCAAGTGTTTGGAGTAATTCTCAATGTCGAGGAGCGCCCTCATTCACACAAGGCGACAACACTTGGACTATCCGCTCGAAAAAGCAAGGGCGGCGAATCCTTTCCGATCAGTGCTGTTGCAATCTTCTGCAGCAAGGATCGAAGGGCTACTGTATCTGCAGTACCCTCTTGCCATCATCACCTTGGGCATTGCGTTTTTGCGAACAACAGCAAGTCAAAACGAGACGACAGGAGGACGCGGTTGAGACCCTTCAGGTGTTCATCGAGGCGATATTCTCCGTTCTCGACCCGGAGGTAACAATGCCCAGGGTGATGGCAACAAAAGGGCTCTGCAGATACAGTAACCCTTCGATCCTTGCTACAGAAGATTGCAACAGCACTGATCGGGAAGGATTCGCCATCCCTGCTTTTTCGAGCGGACGGTCTAAAGTGCTGTCGCCTTGCGTGAATGAGAGAAGCATGCGCACAAGGCGAGGCCCGGAGCGAAAATCATGCTGAATGCGACCGGAGGAGCCGGCTGACAGTTGCCTCTAGTAGTACTGTTGTTCGAGGAAAGGCTGAGAACTCGAGTCAAGGTTACGGTAAGGGCAAATAAAATAGCTCGTGACAAGAGTACCAGCCGAGAGCACAGACCCATTCCGTGAAAACGTTTAGGAAAGTTGGGAGACCTCCAGGAGAATCGTTCTACAGCTGTACCTTGCGAATACCCAAATCGGATGTTCGTTCGGCGGGGAAGCTCAGACGCGAAGAAGTTATCACCGGCTTCACACACGACCCTACCGATGCCACAACGCTCGGGCGGTATCACGCCATACGGCAGGCCTCAACATTCACCCTGTTCGTCTTCGGGGTATTCGGGGCAGCCGTTCGTTCAGGCGGTAGGTGGGGGTGAGAGGACAGCCGCCGGCTACATTCCAAACTTCCGATGCCGTCTGATGATCGCCTCGACTGCAACAGAGGCATCCATCCCCACACTCATGTGCTTGCAGTACCAATCGACGCAATGTGCGTAGGACATGCATGCAGGCACTTTGCCTCCGATGATCGATGACGGAGGATGGGTTGCTCCGGGAAGCAGCTACCAGCCCGCAGTGCCGTTGCGGCCACCGAGCGGGAACCATGTAGAACGAAACATGACGTGAACACGAGGTATCTCATGTACGGAATGGGCGCCGGTTAGATACATGCTGTAGATGGCGGAGCATTGTATGGGCTGACAAGCAGGCTGAAAATAGAGGCGGAGGCGCTGTTTACGATGACACATGTCGAGGAGTTCGTCGAAATGACCTACATGCGTATCGTTAGACCTGCAGTGGTTGCGCGGCAAGGACAACGAGCACACGCAACCGACGGACGTAGGCAAAAAATTCGTTGTTCCAGCTTTGAACGGTTCTGCAACGTGTCGGAAATCTCCATCCTGGCTCTACGATCGCAAGGGACTTGCTCCGCCGCCACTACCCAAGCCAGCATACCTGGCGTTAGAACGCAGTCTGGTACAACAACATCTTCAAGCATCTAGATTACATATTATCTCGTACCACGCGAATACCAGCCTTGGGCCCACCTTGAGAACCATCGCCAGCTGGAGGAGGAGGTCGTTTTGGAGCTCCTCCAACGTCCGAGGGGCGGGGTCACTCCACAAGCGTCCTCCCTCCAGCAGCCGTGCTGCATCACGATTCATTGCAACACAGAGATGATTCGATCAGTATTCAACAACCAACCGTCGGAGAAATGGAAAGGAAAACCAACCACGGGAGAAATGGCAAGTAGCTATTCCCTCGCTCGCCGTATTGTTCAAGCTGTTGTCCGGGCCATCGATAACATGGGTTTCAAGACGACCAATCTATCAGCCCAACTGAAGTAGGCAACTTGTGCAGGCTGCACGGCAAAGAAGCTCGGCGACGTGGAGTTGCGCGCAACCGACTGCAACGATGACGGCGATGATGGTGACAACAACAACAACAACAACAACAACAACAACAACAATATCTAGAACGCATGAGAGAGAGTCGCATCGTGGGTAAACTTCCGGTGACTGGTCATGCCCTTGTGCACCACGACGTTCGTTGGACCCGAAGCATGGACACTTACTTACTGTGCGGCGCAATGGTTTCCAAATTATCGTCTGGGCCATTGTTCCGCATCAGTTGGGGAAAACATACATGAAATCATCATCACGCGTAGGCGCACACGGGGGAAGACACGTACCGGCAGTCCCACCTTCGACTCTCGCAGCAGCAGGCTCACGAGGCCGGGGGAGGCCCGCAGAAGTTGAACCGTCGCGATCAGGCCGTTCGAACGGCGTTTCGGTGAATCACAAACCGCAGCGAGACCGGTTGCCTGAACCGGTGTTTCCTGATCGCGACGGTTCAACTTCTGCGGGCCTCCCCCGGCCTCGTGAGTCTGCTGCTGCGAGAGTCGAAGGTGGGACTGCCGGTCCGTGTCTTCCCCCGTGTGCGCCTACGTGTGATGATGATTTCATGTACGTTTTCCCCAACTGATGTGGAACAATAGCCCAGACGATCATTCGGAGACGCTGACGTAGAGATACGAGTTCCAGCCATGAATCGACCAAGTTCGAACCCGGCGGGGAGGGGGAAGAGGGAACGAAAAAGTCAGTATCCTCTACGGAAGTCCTGATCGTTCATAGTACGCCACGCAGTCTCCCAAATAGGGCATCCCGTTGACCTCATACTATTTCTAAACCCTTGGTACAAGCGGGGTAACGGAAGAGCCCGAGCCACCCCAGATTGGGGGCAATCAAAAGAGCCTCAAGTCTTTTACGTACGGAATGAATTATTCACGGATAAAATTCGCCACAGACCTCGTGCACGCCGAGTTTTGCGTCCTGCCGCAATCTCAGGAGTCTACGCGATACATCCTGTTAAATGCCTTTCATCAGCAGCACCTAGACTGCTCTTGTGCCCAGGCCTGAGAATGCGTACGCCTGCCTGGATATATGGTCGCACGGCCGAGCCACAAGCCGCAGCTGAGCCTCAAGACTACCAGCACCCACCCAGACTCCCACCGCTTCTTCGGTATCTGCTCTTGTACCCAGGTCTGAAAAGGTTTGTTTCGAAGGGGGTAATGCTCCATTAACAATACCTTTGTTGCTGATAAAGCTATGTTACCTTTCCCGACCCTTGATTCCCGACGAATTGGCGCCAAGGCAAGGCAAAAGTGTAGCCCAGGCTGGTTTGGAACACCTACGCTAGGCGTAGCGCGTACTCGGAACACCCGTTGTGCGTCCGAACAAGCGTGTGCCTTTGGAGGTTTCATGCGTACCGCACGTTCAAACGATGAGTACATGGCGAGGGCCACCTACCAATTATGGTTAGGCGCTCGCCGTTGTTGTCGTTTGCACCTAGACCCACGTATTGGAATGTGGGGTTGTTGCAGGAGAATGGACCATATACCACACCCCCTGGACCGATTTTCAAAGCTCGACAACTCTGCAGCGAACATGCACACAACCAAAGGCGCAGAAAAATGGCGGCGTTGGAACCGTCTCGTCGAGAGCTCTCCGAAAACGCGTGGGGCAATCGAGAGTTGAAAATCGGTCCAGGGGGTATGGTATCCATTGTCACCTACGATACCTTCCTTGGAACTCACCATGCATACCTGTAGGGTCTACGACTTGTCGGTATTTCCTTCAAAAACCGCGACTGACTCCGGAGGTATCTGCGCCCAGGGCACAAGAGGTAACGTGTGCAGTGTAGGTCCTGGAAACTAGACAGTCTTACAGCCTCAGGAACAAGGGTCAGTAGGAACAAGGGTCAGTAGGAACAAGGGTCCAACAAGGGTCCTGCAGCACGGCCCTAAAGGGGCACACCTCCTTAAAGATTGGTATCGTGCTTGCTTGGTGTCGTCGTCATGTATCATGAAAATACGTTGAGGGAAGACACAAGACACAAATACACCGAAGCACTTGTACTCTGCTCTACCTGGTTGTACTTGTAGAGTCTGGTCTGAAGGTTTTGCTACGGTAACCGTTGTTACGTTAACCTTTCAACCCGCTTGTCGTGGTGACCTTTCCATGGAGGAACTTCCCCCCAGACTTAAAAAAAAAAATCCATTCCGGTGTGTATGGACACATGGACACGTTTTGAACGAGGGTTTGGTCGTGGTGGTGGTGGGGGGGGGGAGGTGCGATGAACCGTGTTGCATCTCGTCTCTTGTCGGCGAAAAGGTTCAGTCTGTAGTCTGTATTCTACTTCACAGGTATCTACATGTACTGTAGTGGTACAATGTAGACTGTACGCCCTGCAACTTCAACGCTTCATCAGTATTCAGTATCTACCTCACAGTACAGCAGTAGTAGAGCAGTAGTTGTCTACTGACTGTACCCCTTTGAGCTCGGCGGGAACAACCAACACGTACATGCCAGCAGAGCACCCACATTACGCGGCGCACTGAGCTTTGTTTGGAGCGCCCAGCACGTGATGGGGGCGAAATCAGTTTGGCTTGAACAGCACGGCTCTTTTCAGTACCAGCTCTGCTGTTTATTTAGCACTCCACGTCTCTGTCATTCGTTGGTGGTAAATGTAAATGACACGAAGGACACCGGCCGCTACCGACTGCTTGCTGCAGCGGGTTGCGGCGATGCCGAGACGCGCCGCGAAATGTTGTAACGTGGTATTGGTCAACGACGGAGTTGAAGAAATTCCTGAACACAAGCCCGACTCCCATGGTTGGAATTTCAAAGCCCTGCTTTGGTCGGTCGCCACACTCCGCCCGCTTGAGGTGTCGCGCACTGGCGGGTGTGCATTATTTCGTGAGCACACCAGCCGTAAACCACAGGCCCGATTAAGGAAAAATAAATACAAGCGCAGAAAGACTACCCATTCGAGATATACCCGCAGTAGTCGAACGGGATGTGGTGGGGTCTTTTCAGTTTGTGGCGGAAAACCCGATACATTCGAAGCATGCTGAGCAAACTACAGCAGCGAACATCAGCAAACGGCAGCAAACGGCGTACATGTATCTTTCGGCAGACCAAAATCATGAATGCAGGTGATCGCTATTCACTTCTTAAGAAGCCCACGCGAGACACTCACGAGAGGACGTCCCTGTCCACCAGTGCTTCTTCGCCTCCACCCCCGACAGCACCACCAGTGGCGTTGTCGTCGGCATCGTCATCATCTTCATCAACGTCCAGCGGCACCGCGAAAACACCAACAATTTGAATCGACAACCATTCCTCCCTGCCGATGCCGGCTGCGAACAAGATCACCGCTGGATCGGTCGACCATGATGGCGCCCATGAACCCTCTCCCTCGAGACAGCAGCAGCCCTTCCGCTGCCGCGCTGTCCGGAGCAGCTGGCTCACCATCTCGAACGAGGAATAGATGGCCGCATGATTTCGTTGAAGAAGCAGCAACCGCGTGGTGAAGGGCGGCAACGGCAAGGCTCGGCAGGTCGATCCACACCAGCAGCAGCACTGCCGCAGCACCCGGGAGGAAAGGTCGAAGGCATCGCCCACCTCGACTGGGACGAAAGCGGAGGCGCTACGCCAGCGGCAGCGGCCTCCTGTGGCTACGTCTCATCAAGCACGCGGGTGCAGAGCAGCACGACGACACACAAAGTGGGCGGAGTGTACAATATAGCAATAGAGCGACCGACCAATCAGGGCGTTCCAAAGCATGCGGGACACAGGGGAAGGGGGCTGCTGGCTGCTTGCTTGTGCACCAGGGCAATTTGTGCAAGGGACACAAGGCGTTTTCTGTCTGGTAAAAAAAAAAAGGCGAAACGGCCGATTCCGCCGCATATTTGGCAACAGCGCCCACACAACACCGGTGATCCTCCCTTCTTGGTGTCATCACGCTAACGCCTGATCCACTCTAAGAATCCAGCTCGTGCATCACCAAACCCAGTTGGCGAGATCGAGCAGCGAATCTCTTTGCACATAGGCAACATGGCTCGTGCCGGTTACTTCTTCTCCGCGATCATCGCCCTGCTGCTGTTCATGGTCACCAACAACCTGGCTCAAGCGCTAGATTCCTCTGCCTTTGAGGCCTCGCTGGATGCCGCTGAGGAAGCTGTGGCGTCAGCAATGCGAGCCGCACGGGTGGGTGAAAAAGGGAGGCGAACAGACAAGTAGGCTGCTGTCGATGCAGACAGACCGGTGGAAGGGGAAGCGAGGCAGAGAGGGAGATAGATATAGTCTAGAAAGGCACCTACACAAGATCGCGAACGGGTTAGGAGTGTTGTACAGACTAATCCTCTAATCGTCCATTTCGTGCGGAGAAACATCCAGCGCACACGCATCATGCATAAGCCCACTAATCGAAAATCGGGGCCCGTAGGGAGGGAGGGGGAGTTGTTGCTATTGCAGCAGTGGGCGGGGAGTGTGTGGGGAAATTTACAAAGAGATCAACAGGTTGTACGATGAGGCGTAGGCCGGGACATGGAAATAATGCTCCGGGGATCCCCGGATGATACTTGGCATTTTCGCTAATGAGGCTGCCGCTGCTGCTGTTGCTCTGTGTGTGCGAATGTTGTCTGGGCTTAGAGACCCCCGAGAGGTGGCAGGCATCACCCCGCGACCCCAAGGCGTGTCTTTGGGAAGATTTTCATGCATACCCCGAACATCCCTTCTTGGCGCAGCCTCTACAGCACTACAGACGGCAGCAGCAGACTACATTGTTGCCTATGGAATACTTACATGCTGTAGAGGACACAGCAGCAGGTCAATCTGTAGGTTGATTTGCCAGATGGAGGCTACAACTAGGTCACTATTCTTCACACCACAGCGTAGCCAAGCAGCCGTGAAGAGGCGAAAACCTCCGAGCGGTTATTCTACTTGTAGAACAAGGTGATGTGCAAATCCTTGCTTTGTATAAAGGTTCCACCCGAAGGTGATTGATCACACTCTTCCCCCTTGCTTCGCTAACCCGGTGTGCATAGCACACTTTCTCCCTCGAAACAGCTCTCAGACACGCGTCCCTTTCCATAAACTCCCTGCCCCGTGTTTTTTTGTGTAGACTATACGCGCGGCGTGCCCGCTGTTCAACCGTTGTGTGTAATTTCGCATTCGGAGATTTCCTCGTTCAGAAAATATTTTCAAGCGCGATCGACCCCTCCCTCCGAGGAGGGTAATTTCGAACAGTGTTCGCCAAAGTGATTGATTTTGACTCCGTTCCTGTTCCAACAACGATGCCTTCAAAACCCCATGCACGCACAACAGGCCCGAGCGGGACACGTCGACCGCCCCGTAGGCACGTCGGCGTATCAGGTACCCGTTACTGCCTCTGAAGCTGCTACCAACGGCGACCCTGGTGAAGGACTCCACGACGGCAAGATGGCAACGGCCGATGGCAGCGGCACCGCGAAATATGACGCCCCCAGAAGCGTGGACGTCGCGGGGTGAGATGCTGCGTTTGAGTTCGAGTTCCGATGATTTTGCATGCTCGGCGGTTCTGCCCGTGCACCAAACAACATCCTCTACACGCAGAAACTACAATATGCAGTGTTTCGTCTCGCATTTTTCGGGCTTACTTTATACTCCCAGTGGCTAGGAACAATATCCATTCCACCTCCATGCAGGCCCTTCCCCTCTTTTGGGCTTCGGGCAAACTGCAGAGAGAGCACAGAATGCTGCTCCACCCGCAGTGTGGCCACCAGTATTCCGTGCTGAACCTCCGACCAACCCTTTTCTGAACGATGCGGATCGATGGGTTTAGCGGTGAGCCCCGCCTTAGTGCAGCAGGAGTGCAGAGCACCTTCCCTGATGTACGATAGCACGTGTCAGCCCGTACATACAGTACGTGCCAATTCATCCAGCATGTAATCGCAGCGTTCCGTTTTGACGTATCCTGCCTGGACAAACTCGAAGGCTGGCGATTGCACGCGGTTAGGACCACATCTTGTAAGAGTGCTCATAGCCTGTACACTTGGGATCGCCGGTGCCCGTGCTTGCAAGCACCAAGCGTCGAAAGCTGATAGGATTGCGTCCGTTCGTGAAGGAGCTATATCGCACATTTTCTCTCAGCAGCATCCAACGCTGCCTCTGAATAACCAATGTGGCAACATGCCTTGACCTCTTCTGGACGCCCCCCTCGCCCTCACCCTCGCGCTCGCACGTCACCGCCGACCGCGTTCAGGACCCTCTTGGATGACACGCCACCTGTCCCGGGAGAGGTCTTACCGGCATCTTCAGTTGCATGCGACAGCGTCACGCCAGAGAACACTGTCCGAGACGAGCCCATCGTCCAGGCGCCCGCACCAAGCGCGCCTACGGGTGTCGAAACCGAGAAGGTGAGAAGCAGACAAACATGAACCACCATTGGTATACACCATGTTGCCTCGACCTGGATCGTGTGTAACGCTACCTAACGAGAGTTGTTCTTGGATTCGGCACAGACCAGAGACCCGATTCGAAAGATACGAAGGACATGTTCGCGCAAACAACGTTGTAGAGCGATCAACAACCGACGGGAATAGGTGCCGTTTATGGTCTCAAACGGCAATGCGCTAGAAAAACATGGTTTCCTCCTCTCTACCTTGGTTAAGTACTGGGTTGATCGCAGCAGGATTGGAGGCTTACCCCTGAACTGTCGCTGTACCTTGGCTTGCTTCGAGTCGGGATGCTGAGTGTTCCCCGTGACCGAACGTTGGCCTGCGGCTTCTTCATGGACCTCAGAACCGAATGCGCTCGATCAAACAACTACTTAATGGAGAATGAAGACAAAAGTGTTCGAGAATCAAGTACTGACCCCCTCCACACGACCACCTACGTATGTAGCTAGACAATGCCTGGACTCAACGGAACAAGGCAAAGGACCGACTTGTTAGTTCTTCAGATAAGAGCTTCTCCACCCCGCTCTCAAAGTGTCTTACCGTACTGCCATTGTCCCGGCGCCGAAGCCCTTGGTAGCTCCTCTTTAACTAGTGGCATACCTGCCTTACCCACTCACCCGCACCATGCGAATGGCGTCGAGTCGAATACGGCGCTGCATTCCGGCACGGCAAACATCACGCCATCCTCATACCAGAGCGTTTGATCGCTATTCCGCCTCGGCATATGATGCTTAGAGAACGCGCACCCGTGCTTGAACGCGATCCGTTTTGGCCTGAGTAGCCGGTTCTACCTCTGTCGGGACAGATCATGATGATTTGCACTCACCGACAGATCTCCTAGATGGAGGCCACAACAAGGTCACTATGAGAGAAAATGAAGCGCGCCGTTCACGCCAGTGCAGTTGAGCAGCCGTGAAGATGTTATCACCTTCTCGTGGAAACTATTATATTGCAGAGGCACCCGAAGGTGAATGATCACGCTCTTCACCCTTGCTTCGCTACGCCGGTGTGCACAGCGTTCCATTACCTCCAGTCGTTCCGCACGCACGCGTGCATTTCCACCAACTTCCCTCCCGTGTCGAATCGGACAGATGTTCGTTCGTTCGTTCGTTCATAAAAACCTTTGCAAGCGCGATCGACCCCGCCCTCTGAGCAAGGGGGTTCGGAACAACGTTCGCCAGTGATTGGTGTTGACTCATTTCGTGTCCCAACATCCATGTCTTGAAAACCCTCTGCACGCACAACAGATCCGTGACCTCGATGGCATTTCGGGGGACCTGGCGCCCGCGCTCGCATCACCACCAGTTGCGTTTCTGGACGCCTTGGCTGCAGCTGAAGACGCTGCCGCGTCAGCACGACGCCCGCTGGTGGGTGAACTTTGGCTCGAAAGGGAAGGGTGTATTTTCAAAGATTGACAGTAGAACACCGAGAGCGGCCAGAATGGGAAAGAATGGAAGAGAGACAGACCGACAGAGAGGCAAAGAGGGTGAAAGAAAACAAGAGAGATAAACAGATGACAATGCCTGGACGAAATATCGTGACAATTGCGGTGTGTTGCAATTTTCCGGGTGCCGCACAAATCCCTCTATGAATGGATGTGTCAAACACCTACCAACCAAGTTCTTGTGCTATCTACCAACATCGATATTTTCAACAACCCCTGCACGCACAACAGGTCCAAGATGTACGTAATCTGGTGGACCAGGTGCCCGTTACTGCCGCTGGTGCTGCTACCAACGGCGACCCTGGTGAAGGGCTTGACGAGGGCAGAATGGCAACGGCCGAAAACCACCACAGCGCGAAATACGACGCCCCTTGGAGTGTGGACTTCCCGAGGTGAGATGCTGCATATGAGTTCAAGTGTCGATGATATTGCACGCTAGACGGTGCTGCCTGTGTACAAGAAAACCAATAACGCCCCGCAA
Source organism: Ectocarpus siliculosus (assembly GCA_000310025.1). Taxonomy (NCBI): domain Eukaryota; class Phaeophyceae; order Ectocarpales; family Ectocarpaceae; genus Ectocarpus; species Ectocarpus siliculosus. Next base: position 4,456,289 of record FN649743.1, on the reverse strand, counting down.
CCGGTCGCCCCGGTGGTCTAGCGGTAACCTCGAAACCGCTAGTGACAGAGTCGTGAGTTCGAATCACCATGGGGTGTAAATGTCAACTGTGCCGGAGAAAGACAAAAATAAAAGCTGAAAAACTCTTGTGAGTACCAAACTTCGACGTTAGCACCGTTGACGAGGGACAAGGACGGTTGGACCCTCCTCGCTATGAAAAACAAAAATTCAGTACGCACCGCAGGAGGAAGGTGGGGCGTCTGAAAAAAAACAAAAAGCCCCGGTGTTTACCCCCTCCCGTGTGACCCTGGATGGTTGTACATTTACTGTAGGAAAAAAAACACTGAAAAAAGTGTACTGTAGTATTCTACATACACTGAAAGTGCAGTACACATCTCGCCGCGAAAAATGGGGAGACTGTCGCCATAAGAATAAGACGAAAACACACACACATATACACAGAACTGCAACGAGTGTTTTGTCTCGCATTTGTCACACGTTGTTTCCGCTCCCGGTGACTAGGAAGAAGACTCATACCGCCTTCATGCAGCCCCTGCCCCCCTTTGGGCTGCGCGTGAACTGCAAAGAGGGTACCGCGGGCCGATCCACCGGTATTGTGGCCGCCATTATTCTGTGCTGCGCCTCCGACCGACTCTAGATACCGAACCAGTAGGCGAAAATGCTGTATCAGTCATCACCCAACCTCCCGAACATCGACAACCTTGACAGTTAGTGACAACAGAGGTGATCGGATTCTCAGTACAAAGTATCGATGGCCGTAGGCGTGTGGTTCTACTTTCCGTGCCCTCTCTGCAGGTTGCCCCCAGCCTCTACCCCCGCTGGTATGCGTTGAAAACGATAGAAAGGGACCGACCGCATATGCCTCGAAGCTCAAACATATGGCCATACTAAACCACCAAGGAAAGGGACAAGAAAAAACATGTGTTTCTGTTTGCGGAAAAAGGTGTGGAGAGTCTGACTGATGGTAGTTTCTCAACTGGCGATTGAACCGCATGCGATGGCAATGGTCCGGCAGTTAAGGGAAGAATCCAACGAGTCCCCCCGCCCTGCCCTTCCCGGGTAAGTCGGCCTTTGACCCCCAACAACACGGACTAGTTTAGTCGAAACGGAGGTGAGCTTCAGTCGGTGTGGGTAGTAATGCACTCAGCCAGCCGTCGGTTGGAGTTGAGCATCGGAGCCCTGGTGCCCTGTTGTTTTTTGTCCGGTCTGGTTAACGTGGCGCTCAGGCATAAATTACTTTTGAACGCGTCGGTGCTCGCGAAAAAGATGTCCGCCTCAGGAAACATTGATTCTTACCCAAATTGCCCCACCCCAATTGTTGCACTTTTGGACCAGGCTCGGTGGATCGACTACCTTGTGCTCCGAGGATGATGGCCAGGACGTCAGTGACTTGCTCGTCGTGAAGTCTCCTGGCAGCGATCAACGTGACGTGCTGGCGGCCGCTTCCGCACAGACCGCCCCGTTTGTCGATGGCAACGGCGACAGGTGACACGGAACCTGAACTCTGGGAGTGGTCCTGATGTTAGATACAAAGTCTCGGAAATATCTGTGGCGGCAAGTAGTATTTCAGCCTGCGCAAACAGAAACGTGTCTGGGACTTTGCTCCTGGTTGATGCTGTGTGAATGAAATCTGAATCGGATTCTGGTCCAACCTAAGCCGAGGTCCCGTCGATAGTAAACCAACCACCCTCCCACTCCCCCTCTCTCGGTGGAAGCAGCCCGAACCTACCGGTCGTGCTACCACCACACGCGGCCGCTGAGAAGGGCCCTGAACAAGACGACGGGCCAGAAGGCACAGAAGTGGAGTCACAGCGCCTCCCCAACCAGGACGAATCATCTACCGAGGGAGATCATCCCGAAGAAGAGGCCATGACGAACGGACTCTCTCGCCCGTCCTCCTCAAGCCGGATCGGAGCGCGCCATGTTGCAACCCATGACGAGCCTCAGATTTGTGGCGATTCAGCGCCTGGAGCACCCGCTTCGGCTGCCTCGGACATGTTGTCCTGGGTGGAATACAAGCACCTTGGCATTGCTGTGGTCGGGTTGTTGCTGTTGGTTCTTACCGTCAAGAGCATGGTCGAGATGAAGGTGGTTGCTGTGGCCATGCTGGCGATGTCGCTGGCTCGTGGTCGGGTGCCGCACGGGCGCGCGGCGGAGCCAAGGCGCCGGCACCCCTCCCGCGTGGGGCGAGTGGTGCTTGTGGTGAAGATCGCCATGGTGGATGGCCCGAGGGCGTTGGTGTCGTGGGTGTCAGATCGTGATTGGGTGAGGTCAACTTCCTCTTGGACGGGGGGCATCTGCACGTACGTCGCATTGGCGGCGTTCGGAATGTTGCGGTCAGACGTCACAAGCAGGATCAAGAACTGGGTGGCTTCGGTGCTTACCGGGGGGTTCTCGGTTGTTCGGAACCAAGTGTCACGAGCACGGGCGGTGGACTTACTGACCTGGCTCTCTATCGTCGAGGAGACGTGGATGTCTCTTTCGGTGGTGATCCTGGCGGCCACGTCGAAGATCACGCCGATAGATGAGTCCAGCCCGTACATGAAAGTGATGTCAAAATCTGATATGGCTAAGTGGAATGCTTGGTGGTACGACTACCGCTGGGTGGTTGTGGGCATGTTGATGCCGCTCTTTCTCGGCGTCATGAGGATGGTCACGAACGACATCATTTCTATGACGATGCTGGCGATGTGCCGAGTTCGGGGTCGGTTGCCGCAAGGACGCGCGGCGACGCCGTATCACTGGCACACCCTCCGCCCGGCGGTGGTGGCAGTTGTGGCGAAGATCGTTGTAGTCGATGGCCTGGGGGGGCTGGTGTGGTGGGTGTCAGAGCAAGTTGCGGCGAACTTTGTGTCTGGCTGGAGGGAGGTCTTATGCTGGTCGGTCGTGCTGGGTTCCGGGGCCTACATGCGCTCGTATACTCTTGACGTCATAAGCAGCATCACGAACGGAATGGTTGCCGTGGGTACGTGGGTATACTCGACCGTTTTCCACCAGAGGTCGCCTGGGCGCGGGGCGGAGTCACCGCGTTGGCACCCCTTCCGCGCGGCGACGGCCATGTTCACTGCAGGGTTGGTTGCGATGGTCGTTGACCGTATCGCTGAGACGGGTGGATGGAGCGCATCAGTGGTGTGGGCGTCACGCGGGGTCACCGTGTTTCGGAGTCGTCTGCCACTCACGTTTCAGCTGGTATCAGTCTCGTGGAAGACCTTGGGGGTTGCTGCGACTGCAGCGGCATTGATGGCCTGGGTGATGGTGGTGTACGTGGCGGCAGCTGGGCTTTTCTTCGTATGCACCAACCGCATGACATTTCCGATTCGAATTCTTGTCTGGATCTTCGAGCTCTACGACAAGTGGGGAGAACCCAACACCGTTCAGGTGCGCAAGTGGCGACGTGTCGTTGGACCACGTCCGATCACCAATAGGCCCTAAAATCAAAATCACCGGTGTTTGTTGCGTCTCCACGTTCGAGACGAGAAACATTAACGGATCGGCTACAGTTCGCTGTAGAGACGTGTACGTTCCAGACAAGGATGATTCGCACGACAGAATTCTATCACTCACTCCCACAATCAACAGTCGGTGGTATTCCGTGTCTGTGTCAACCTTACTAGAATATATTGGGATCGCTCTCGTGAAACGTGAAGCGTCGATCGAGGCCCAATGCCTTCGTTCGCCCCCCCCATCGAGCATGGGCAATCACCTGGACCCGTGTGGTACACTGTCTATCGCTGATGTACCTTACCAAACATTTGGGCTATTGTTATACCATGAGCAAATTTGTTGTCTTGCGCTCCAAGGATCTTGCGCGAACCCACGTGTGGTTCGTAAAGACTCGAGTTCTGGGAAGCGCTGACTCCGAGCACAAAAAGGGACGTGTGTTCTACGATGGTGATCCCCAGTCACTCTCGTTCCAACCATCGTCGGGGCTACACTAAACACCGAATTTTCCCACTCCCCTCGTGCCACCTGTTTGTTTGGCAGCTCCGCGACGACTTGGTCGACAGGATATACCTCATGCTCGTCCTCCCCCGACGTCTACGTTCCTTTGGGTTAGCCTCCTCGTTTGGGTGGTCGCCATTACGGTCGATAATGTTGTCGTTGTTCCCGTCGTCGTTGCTGGTGTTGGTGTTGGTGTTGGTGTCGTTGTCAATGTCGATGTTGGTATCGATGTCGATGTCATTGTTGCTCGTTCATGCCGTCGGTCTGGTGGATGTCTATTGCGTTGTCGTCGTCGCTTTGGTTGCTGCTGACTGGTGCCACGGTTGTGCATGGCCCCAATACTTCGCCTTGTCCACGTACATGCCTCACCCGCTTGAATAGCCAAAATCCAAACGCCTCAATGGTACTTCCACCAAAACCATGCAAGAACAAAGAGATGAGCTAGATCGCGCCGGGAGCTGTTCGAACTCGGGCGTATTCTAGTCAAACCAACATGCCGGCTACTCTCGACAAAGTTGGTGTTGTCTTTAGATTATTCACAAAGACGCACGTCAAATACTACAACTATGATCCGACGCCCTCCTGTTGCGCTACTTTTCTCCCGCCTCCGTCAACTGCCTCTATGAAGCTTGGACCATCTTTGCGGGAACATCAAGCTGGCTCTTCGCGTGGGGTTGCACCGCAACGTGCTGTGCCATGCGCACGGTACCGACGCAAGCCTGAAGGCCGCGCTCTTCTCGGTACTCTCTCGACTTGAACCTGGCGACAACTACACGCAGGTGTGTTGACCAATCGGCGAATTGCGTTTCCTCACGGGCCGAACACGGTAGCACATTCAAGGAGAACAACGTTGTACCCAAGCGCAACTTTCACGGCAGTTTCCCAGAGGAGATACCCCCGCCACTCCCGCTGTCCTGGCTGGCTACGTCCTTTCGCTCAAGTGCCCCCCAACAACCGCGCGCACCCATCCGGAGCCCTGTCCTTTCTTGTGTGCCAGGTTTTGGTCGTCGCGCGGAGTTTTCAAGACGAGTGTGATCTCTCTGTGCTTTTCCACAAGTTCGCCGCGCTTACCGACACACCCATGACGGTGAGTGTCTCAAATTGTTGGCACTACCACAAAGGATGGATTCGTAGTTCGCGACTAACCTATTGTGAGTGCAGAAAGTAGGTCACGGGAACGGCTCGGCGCTTCCTCATGATTCCAAGCGCTTTGACATGGTCACGTTGGTTGTATATTTTGTCTGTGGGCGTGGGTAGCACTTCGTCGCCGGAAGAAACGCAGCTGTTCTTACCCCCCCGACAATAATCACGTGCGGTGGACACGGTGACAGGTTTCCATGGCGCTCCATTCCGACTGGCAAGAAGAGGTGCGAGCGCAGGTGGTCATCGGCACTGCCTCGACCCTGTCCATCCTTCTGGACAGAGGCGTCCTCGACCCGTCCAACGTGACAGCTTTTGCGGTTGACCTCGGCAATGACGACTCGTCGGTAAGAGTTCTACAGCAGCATCAGGGCCGAGACCAATAACCATGCGTTGTTTGGCATTTTTTGTATTTTGTGGCATGCTTTCGGGGCCGCGGGGGCATGGGGAAGAGCTGCAATACTCAGGCAGGCGTAGGTTGTTCGGTACTCTCGGGTTGCACCGACGTGCTTTCTGTGAACGTACCTGGCTCACAGAGAATTTTCTTTGCTGGAAAGAACCCACCAGGCGGAACCAAGAGGAATGCTTGCGTTCTGCGAAACTACGAAATCATCCCGGTGGGAGCCGGCGAGTTGTTGCAAGCAGAGAGACATTTCGGGCACCAACAGAATATATGCAGGATACACCACGCCCCCCACCCCCCCGGCTGCAACTAGGCCAGAACCGCTTTCGCCCCGAAGGCTAGGAATCGAGCAGTGTCACAGCACAGGAACAACAGCTACGGCACCAATCTTGATGACTGTCAGTACGAAAGTCGCGGGTTGCTGTGTGTTTGCACCGATGGATAGGCGGTAAAGGGGAACTTACAAACGCCGTTCCGGGGCTTACATGACGTAGGGGGCACAAGTCTCGTATTTCCACGACGTACGGGACTTATCGCGTGGTCAACGCAGCGTTTTCCCTACCTTCTACCACGTTTTGGGGGGAGAAAGGGTTGATCAGTTGTTGAGGGGACATCCTCGGCCCTTTAGATGGTCCCTTTCTCTCTCGGTACGTGTGTGGCACCTGTCTCTGTTTATGATTCGCGTGACACGGAAATACGTTAGCCTTCGAGAGAGCATTCTACATCACGAGCAATTCCCAGCCCCGCTGATCATAACGTAAGCAGCAAGCGCAGTTGAACAGCTTGACGGTGTCCCACCGACCAGCTGACGAAGTTGTCGGGAGACGAGTTAACGCAACATCGGCAGTTGAAAAAATCGCGCAACGCATGCGTGCATGCTGCCGTGCCCTACCCGACCCCTCTATCCTAGTTCTGCCAGAAGAAGCACATGGCGATCATCGAAGAACCCTGCCTGTCCATCAAGCGCATGCTGCCTGGAACGTGTCAGTCAATGGTATTTGCTGGCGGCTATTACAGGTTTGAGGAAGATGGAACGCTACCGTGACAGCTTGTCACCGCGCGCGACGTTGAGAGTGTACGCATCGCTTGCGATTCGGGTTGCCCTTCGATGTTCAAGTTCCCATGACGAAGTACTCTTGACAGTGTGACCACGATAGCCGCCTTTGGGGTGGAGGTTGGCGGTCACACCAAATGTAATCACACGAACTTGTCGATATTCGTATTTCTGGCAAGTTTCTCGCGTTTCCAGCCTCCTTCGAGTGGAAGACACTGCATCCCCCCGTTTGTGCCATCCCATCGATCTTGATTATGGGCAATGATGGACAGCCCACAAGCCTTGGTCTAGCCGGCTTAGCATACGGCAGCGATTGGCCCCCTTCTTACCCGCTCTTCCGTTCCCGTGCCGGTTCACCGTCATGCCTCTGACATCGTCTACACTCGTCCTTGGCATCCCGGCAGGGGGGTCAACCACTTTGCGACCGGACTCGCGCCCTCACCTAGCGTGTTTCGAACCCTCAACCTCAACGCCAGGCCGGTAGGTCCCGTCACCCTGAAGCCGATGCAACGGATAGGGTTCGTACTCATGCAGTTTGTCGGCTCAATGCTCCATTCTCCTGCAACAACCACGTCTTTCAATATGTGGGTCTAGCTGCAAACAACGTAAACAACGGCGAACGCCTAACCAGAATTGGTACGCAGCCTCGACATGTACCTCATCGTTTGAACGTGCGGTACGCATCAATGTTTCGAGTACGCGTTACGCCTAGCGTAGGCGTTCCAAACCACCCTGGGTTACACTGTTGCGTTGCCTTGGCACCACATCGTCAGGAATCATGAGTCGGGAAAGTATCACAGCTTTGTGAGCAAGAAAGGTATATTGCTGTTGGATCATTACCCCCTCCAAACAAACCTCTGCAAATTTCGTGTGTGCTCTTCGCTGACCAGCTCCAAGAGGAACGCTACTCGTCAGCGAGGGCCCTCTTCTCAGTGTGGGCCTTCACGGCTCTCTGCTACGCAGGATACTGGGTGCTGCCCCTGGCCTTCCCTTCCTTCACCTCCTCCGCCACCGCCTTCCTCTGGGAACTCTTCGCTGCACTCGGTCGCGTCACGGTGTCGACGGCGGGGCTCGTCGCCACCCTTTTGTGTGGGCTGTCTGCCTTGCTCGTCCACGCGACGACCATCATCCTGGCGCTTCCCTCCTTCACTGCCGGTCTCCTGGCGGCGACCGTGGGGCTCGTGGGCAACCTTCTGCGTGGGCTGTTTACCTCGCTTGTTCATCCGTCGACCGTCATCCGGGTGTTCTCCTCCTTCGTTGGCGGCCTCCCGGCGGCAACGGCGGGGCTCTTTGCCACCCTTTGGTGTGGGCTGTCTGCCGTGGTCATTCACGTGATGACTATCATCCGGGTGCTTTCCCCTTACGCCGGCGGTCTCGCGGCGGCGACGGCGGAGGTGGTGGTGATCCTGTCCCAAGCGCTGTCCGCCGTGGTTGTTCCAGCCACTGCCACCGTGATCCGTGGGCTGTCCGTCTGTGCCTGTGGCCTCGTGGGGTTGCTGAGGATCGTCGTCAGCCTGTGGTCGGAGCTGGCCATCACCACCATGGCCGGCAGACTGCTGTGGATCCTGGGGCGGCAAGAGCAGATACTTTCGACACCGGCCACAGCGACCTTGGCTGTAGCTTCTCCCCGGGCGGCAAGCGACGCCACCAACGCCACCAACGCCTGTGTGCCGAAGGAAAAGGTGGACGGGAGTGCGGCAAGCGACGCCACCGACGCCTGTGTGCCGAAGGGAAAGGTGGACGGGAGTGCGGCAAGCGACGCCACCGACGCCTGTGTGCCGATGGGAAAGGTGGACGGGAGTGCGGCAAGCGACATCACCGACGCCTGTGTGCCGAAGGGAAAGGTGGACGGGAGTGCGGCAAGCGACATCACCAACGCCTGTGTGCCGATGGGAAAGGTGGACGGGAGTGCGGCAAGCGACATCACCCACGCCTGTGTGCCGATGGAAAAGGTGGACGGGAGTGCGTCAAGCGACATCACCAACGCCTGTGTGCGGATGGAAAAGGTGGACGGGAGTGCGTCAAGCGACCTCACCAACGCCTATGTGCCGATGGGAAAGGTGGACGGGAGTGCGGCAAGCGACATCACCAACGCCTGTGTGCCTAAGGGAAAGGTGGACGGGCGTGCGGCAAGCAACATCACCAACGCCTGTGTGCCGATGGGAGAGGTGGACGGGAGTGCGGCAAGCGACGCCACTGACGCCTGTGTGCCGAAGGGAAAGGTGGACGGGAGTGCGGCAAGCGACACCAACGCCTGTCTGCTGAAGGGAAAGGTGGACGGGAGTGCGTCAAGCGACATCACCAACGCCTGTCTGCTGAAGGGAAAGGTGGACGGGAGTGCGGCAAGCGACGCCACCAACGCCTGTGTGCCGATGGGAGAGGTGGACGGGAGCGCGGCAAGCGACGCCACCAACGCCTGTGTGCCGATGGGAAAGGTGGACGGGAGTGCGGCAAGCGACACCAACGCCTGTCTGCTGAAGGGAAAGGTGGACGGGAGTGGAGCACCGGCCAGTGGCTCAGCTCTGCCAGGCCCTGGAAGCGCCTTCCTCGCCGAGAATTCGCCCCCTCCTCTCCTGCAATGTGCGCCCCCATCGGCCCCACAACCGAGCGTCAAGCCGCAGGGGAGGGTGAAAACCAGCAGCACCCAGACTGCCCCGAATGTGTGCGTCTGCCTGGATGTGGTCGCACAGCCGATCTCCAAGCCGCAGTGGAGCCTCGCCGCCAGTAGCACGCAGACACCAACCGCTCCCTGGGTATCGGCTCGCGTGCCCAGGTCTGAAAACGTGTACGTCTGACTGGTTGTTCTCCATGATCGATCTCGTTCATGCCCAAGAAAATATCTGACGGAAGGCGTTTAACAGGATACATAGTGCACGAGGTCTGTGGCGAATCATGTCCCGTGATGAAATCATTCCGTTGACACGGAAAATATTTAGGGCTCTCTTTTGATTGCAATCTGGTATTGCTCGGGCTCTTCCGGTACCCTGTTTGTGCCATGGGTTCAGCGAAAAAAGGATTATGCGGGATGCGCCATTTGGGAGTTTCCGTGGCGTACAATGAACGATCAGGTCTTCCTTAGAGGGTTGTACTGACTCCTCTTCGCTTCCTCTTAACCTCTCCCCCCCGGATTCGAACTTGGTCGATTCATCGCTGGAACTCGTCTCTTTACGTCAGGGGAATCACCAACGGCAGCGAGACCGTTTGCTACAACCGGTGCTTCTTAAACTCGGTTGTACAACTGCTGAGGGCCTCCCCCCGCCTCGTGAGCCTGCTGCTGCGAGAGGCGAAGGTTGGGCCTGCCGGTACGTGCCTTCCCCTGTGTGCGCCCACTTTTGATGATTGACGTATTCGTGCACGTTGTCCCCGACTGATGTGGAACAATAGCCCAGACGATCATTTGGAAACCATTGAACCGCACAAGAAGTAAATGTCCATGCTTCGCGTCCAGCGAGCGTGGAGGCACACCTGGGCGTGACCCGTCACAGGAAGTTTACCCAGGACGTCATCTTCTCTCTTACGTTCTAGGTACTGTTGGTGTTGTGGCCGTCGTCGTCATCGTTGCACTCGGTTTCCCGCAACACCTCGTCGTCGAGCTTCTTTGCCGTGCAGCCTGCACAAGTTGCCTGCTTCACTTGGGCTTTTAAATTGGTCGTGTTGAAACCCATGTTGTCGATGGCCCGGATAGCAGCTTGAACAATACGGCGAGCGAGGGAATAGTTAATTTCCGTTCTCGCGATGGTTGATTAGTAAACATTGATCGAATCCCCTCGTTGTTGCAATGAACCGTGATCCAGCACGACTGCTGGAGGGAGGACGCTTGTGGAGCGACCCCGCCCCTCGAACGTTGGAGGAGCTCCAAAACGACCTCCTCTACCAGCTGGCAATGGTTCTGAAGGTGGGCCCAAGGCGGGTAGTCGCGTGGTACGAGGTAATATGTGATCTACTAGATGCTTGAAGATGTTGTTGGGCTATGAGGGATCGCCAGATAGCGTGGTTCCTAACGTCAATGGTATGCGGGCTTGGGTGGGGACGGCGGAGCGAGTTCTTGAGATAGGAGAGCCAGCATGAAAATTTTCCTCGATGCAGAACCGTTAAAAGCTGGAACAACGAAGTTTTTGCCTACCTCCGGCGGTTCCCTCTGCTCGTTGTCCTTGCCGTGCCTTCGTAGCGTGACGTTTTGGCGCGGTTTTGTCCCGTGAACGACCGAAAATGTTCTCGGTGTTGTAAATTGTAAGACCGCCTCTATTTTCAGTTCCCACGTACTTGGAAGCCCCTGGCAACATTGCTCCGCCACCCACAGCATGTATCTAACCGGCGCCCAATCCATACATGAGACACCTCACGTTCACGTTCACGTCATGTTTCGTTCTACATGGTTCCCGCTCGGTGGCCGTAACGGCATTGCGGGCTGGCAGTTGCTTCCACGAGCAACCCATCCCCTGTCATCGATCATCGAAGGCCAAGGGCCTGCATGCATGTCCTACGCACTTTCATCGATTCGCACCGCAAGCACATGAGTGTGGTGGTGCCTCTGTTGCAGTCGAGGCGATCACTATAATAGACAGCATCGGAAGTTAGGAATGTAACCAGCGGCTGTCCTCCCACCCCCACCTATCGCCCGAACGAACGGCTGCCCTGAATACGAACAGTCCATGGAGGTGGGAGGGACCGAGCCCACTGCCATGAACAAGCTCGATCTCGCGACGCGGACGCTTCTTGCGGGGAGAGACAGGGCGAGTATTTAGGTCTGCCGTATGGCATGATAGCGCCCGAGCGTTGTCGTAACGGTAGGGTCGTTGTGAAGCCAGTGATAACTTCTTCGCGTCTTACCTTCGCCACCGAACGAATATCCGACTTGGGGTAATCGCAGGGTACTGTCGAACGATTCTCCTGGAGGTCTCCCAACTTTCCTAAACGTTTCCACGTAGTGGGTCGGTGCTTTCGACTGGAACTCTACTCTTGTCACGAGCAATTATAAAAGTCCGCCCCGCAACCTTGACTCGACTTCACGGCATTTTCCTCGAACCATAGTACTACTAGAGGCCACTATCAGCCTGCTCCCCCCGGTCTGATTCTGCGTGATTTTCACTCCCAGCCTCGCCTTCTGCGCATACCGCTACGCGTTTTTTGTGACCAACAGGGAGTCAAATTGAGGCGACAAGAGGATGCCGTCGAGACACTCCAGGTGTTCGTCGAGGCGATATTCTCCGTCTTCGAGCCGGAGGTAACAAAGCCCGCCGTGATGATGGCAACAGAGTACAGCAGATTCAGTAGCTCTTCGACCGTTCCTGCAGAAGATTGCAACGGCACTGATCGGAAAGGATTCGCCATCCTTGCTTTTTCGAGCGGATAATCGAAGTGTTGTCGCCTTGTGTGAATGAGGACGCTCCTCGACATTGAGAATTACTCCAGACACTTGAGTGCGGCGAGTGCAGCGAAACACGCAGCACCACCGGTTAAACGGTAGAATGCTGCAGTTGCAAGGTACCCATTGCTTCACACGGCTTGCATGTAGGCACAGTCGAACTTCGGGTACACAACTGTTTCATTGCTAAAAAAATAATTTCCCTAAGCCGGGGAAATGTCCATACGTTTGATACCCCTCCTTATGTTGTACATTATGCGGGCCACCATGCCTGTGAAGAAGGGAGTTTCCTTAATATTGGTGTCCTTATGCGAGGCACGACTGACTGTAATTGGTGCCACGAACAAGAGCAAATGTTGCCTGTTGTTTTCAGGAGATCTCCTTCATGGACTGTGGTGACTTCGTCCACGCCGGCTGCCACAACGACGGCTGCAACCCCGTGAGTGGTTACCGTTGGAAGTGGTGTTGCCATATTGTCTTTATCCTCTTTTCGTTCCGATAAGTGTCACCACTGCGACGAACAAGTCGGGCGCGGAACGTGGTGACCACAAGTACCAAAATACCCGTAATTCTGTACAGCAACAGTCGAGGTAGGGTGCCTTCGGCATGTTCAGACCCTTGCAGCACGCGCCCTCAAAATGAATCGGTGAACGTAGCAGGATCGTCACTCTCTCGGTAATGACTGCATGTCTCAGATTGACCATCCTTAGAGATGTCTCTCCCAAGGGTGGCAATGCCAGCCGCATTTGTTCTCGTCTAAATGTCACCGCTCGAGGTCAGAAACGGCGCGTGGGTACACAAAATGGCGGGATAAGCATGCGACCGAACGAAGTAGTTTGTGCTTTATCCCAAGGTTCGTTTCGCGACTGTTTCGTGACCGATCATACAATAGTTCCGAGGTCCGGGGATAGTACCTGCGGCCAGCGACCTCTTGGTTAGCCCGGGCCGATAAATGACCTGCGTGCGAACAAGGGAGTTGGATCTCGACCCGGTGTGATGCCCGGAAACTAAACTCAAGTGGTTCCTCGGTGCCTGTATCCCTGTGTGTCGCTGCAGATCGTCCAGCTGCGATTCCCAGGGGTTCTGCCCGTGGAGCCCTTGAAGGTGGACTACACCAGCGCGAGAGATGTCGCAGAGCTGGAGGAAGACTTCGGGGAGCTTATGCAGGGGGTGAAGGACAGCGGCAAGACCGAGCTCTCCTTCCTGCTGAACAACGTGCGTTTACTTTCCCTCTGCTCGACGACGTACGTAACCTGACTCCCAACCCCACCCGCTTCACAGAAAGGCGTAGAAATCGCAAGCAACACTCCACATCGTCCTTGCACATGCCAATCTCTTCTTCCAGAGAGACGCATTCATCTACCCTGTAGCCCCGTGTTAAGAGGGGGAAGAACGTCCTGAAACCTTCGCAAATGGTGCCGTGAAGTGTACCGGTGTTTTTGTCACAGGGGGCGTGCTAACAAGGACCAGGGTCGCTTTTCGCGGAAACCATGTTCGGTATACCCCGAGCGGGTGCGTCCGTTCGTCCATGACGGACGGTGTGCGGTAAAATTGAGAATACTACCCAGAGAAAATACTACTGGTACATGTTACTACGCAAAGATGATAGACAAGGGGCTACATGACACTTCGATGAAACAATTCATCTGAACCATTTCCACGGATTATCATGCGCATGGCCTGCGTTTCGCTCTGCTTGGCACGTGTTATATGTCTTCCCCAGATCGAGGACTGGGAAGGTTGCGCTAGCCACGCCTGCCCTGCGTTCTACCACACGGAGGTTGGTGACACCATGGCCTTCCCTGATTTTCGCTCGGGCCTCCTCGGTGGTGGAGGGAAAGTAGAGAGCTTCCCCGCTGCCATCGGTCGGATTGTTGGTACATGGCCGATCTATTGGTTGTATGAAACATCGAAGGTCTCCCCCAACGTTCCTAGGCATTCTGCAGGCGCGACGCACCCTGAGGATCCTTATGTTGGGGGTGTCTCATGGTACGCCAGCGAAGTCTGTGGCGATGAGAGGCGTTTGAACCTCGCTGCGCGAGAGATGTTCTCAAATCTTTGTAGGCGTGACGCGCTACTTAACATTCGCACATCTTGCATACCACAGGAGAAGAAGACGCTCCAGCTCGGGACTTCGCCGCAGTCGCTCTTGGTCCCGATATTTCGGAACGTGACTGGGTGAGACTTCAACCTCCCATGCGGTGCACGGCGTAGTGTGCATTCAGCAGTTCGTTGCACAATCTTGCCACCAATCATACACCTGCACCGACATGCTTGGATGAACGTCGCCTCAAAAGAAGGTTCCATTTGTTGGAAGTCGAGAATATTGAGTTAATAGGCTATCAGTATCTACCACCTAGCGACGAGCTTGCCGGAAATTCATCGAATAGCCTAGCTTCAGCCCGACTACCGTGATGGAGCTTGAGATACTCAGGGTTTGTGTTTCTGTGGTGATGCTTCAATTAGTGTTCTTGCATGCTTTCTTCCGCACTCTCGCTGATGCTGCACGCCAGACAACCCCAAAATAGAGATTGTCACCAAGGGTGACTGTCCGTCTTGGCATTCTGTGCATGCATGCTCACAGACAGGCAGGATCTTTGAGGCAAGCGCCGTAGTGATGCACACTGGTTTGAGATTCACGAAAGGAGCCATGCAAATATTGGGTGATGCCCCTTGGCTGACTCACGACTGACCTTTTACCCTCTGGTTGGTATTCCTCACACAGGCAAATAGCAAGTTCGTTTATTGTGACTCTCATGTTGTTGTTGTCGTTGCTGCTGCTGTCGTTGCTGATAGTGATGATGATGGTCGGTTCCCGGCGCTATTGTCGTTACCACTATCTTCGTCGAGCATGTCGCCATTGCTTCGCTTTCACGTTCGGAACGTGTTTCGCCAGGTCCAAGATCACCAGGGACGTGACATTCCCCCTGGACGACTTGGAGCTGATCACAACCGAAGCCCACGGCACGCGTGAGTGACGCCCCTACACACCTCCAACTTCGTGTTTTATGGCCGACGATCGAAATCACACATACGTCCGCAGTTACATCCCGCGAAGGGCCGTGCGAACCCCCGGTGACTTCCACCGTATGGGCGGGCGGGGATGCGGGGGTTACCCTTCAACTTGCCTGACTGGTCCGCATCCCGCTACTACTGCTGTAGGAGTACACTTTCCCCAGGGGTGGACGCGACCGACCAGCGCTACACGTAGCGCTCCCCGATTTTCCAGCTCTTCCCGAAGTCGAAGCCTGTTGGTTTCAGCCTCGTCCTGCAGCGTGAACTGACGACTATTCCCCTTTCCCTTCGCCGTGTTCTCTGTAATTTTTTGCTTGAAACGCAACACCAACTCGCCAGCAACAACGACGCACTACATGGCGGTCGCCGTCATGCAGCACTGGGGTCCCCACTGCACCAGCGGCCACAACGTGACCCTCGTGCGGAAGGACTCGAATGCAGGGTCCGAGTGGTGGCTGTGTAACGACGAGGACATCCTCTCGGTCTCGTCCGCTTGTGTCGCTCGGAACGCCGTGGCGGTCTTGTACCGCCGGGTGCCAGATTCCTAGGTCTCACTCCCGTACCGTCAGATTTGAAATCTACGTGTATCGCCTAGAACGGTTGTTGCGGTGCGGTGGGAACTTGGGTCCCACTTCCACGAAACGTCAGAAGTACTATCTATGGGAGTCTGAAACGGTAGTTACGGTGCTGCGGGAGCTTGTGCATGGTTCGAAGCGCACATACCCTGCAGAAAGGTGCTGACGTTGGAGCATGGCTTTGAGCGTAGCGAATCTTGTTGCGGGGAAGAAAAACGTTCATTCTTGACCGGGGACTAAATAGTAGTTCAACAGAAACACGGGATGTGGTATAGTGTTGTCTGACCAACTCCACACCTGGCGTACGTGGGTGATTGGTTTTACGCGGACACCTCCCGGCAAAGAGGATCTCTCCTCGGCACAGTGGTGGTGCTTGGAGATGTACGGTTATTGAGCAGAGGAAACCTACCAACTATAGACGTGTGGCACGTATAGTTAGTTCGTGTGTTTGATAGGGGGGAAGTCACTCGTACGACGCCTCCGCGTGGTTGTGCTTGCCCCGTCGTCTGTTTGTGTTTTTGTACTTGTACTTTTGTCTCGTTCGCCGATGAGAACGCAAACTCCAAAATTCGTGTCAAACCTATCCAGATTGAGTGTTGGGATCAACCTCTCTTGGCTTTCAACTCCAGCGATTTTTGCTAGGGAGTGGGGGGGGCGCTGCATCATTTTCTCTGACGTTTTCGCGTTGTTAGGTTTTTTGTTCGATCATGAACAAACGCGTTCAGACGCTGCTTGGACCCGACGGGCAACCGTGCACTAGGAACTCACAGAGAACATTGCCTCGGCGGGTCGTGCCGTAGCCTCAATGGGCCACGCCCCTCGTGCAGCGCCCAGGTGGGGCGCGGTGCAGTGCTTGCAGTTGAGGATTCAGTCGCGCCTGTCAGAGATGAGGCTCGATTGTCGGGAGTGTTGAAGTTGTTGTGCTCAGTGCAATTCTTCTGGTCACGAATTACATGGAGTTTCTCTTGGTCTTGTGAGATGTTTTGTCGGACAATCGTCCATGTCATAGCTTAGGTTGTTCTGTGGGCACCGTGGTGTGCCACTCCGGTGTGATGCAGAGCTGGGAGTATTTGGAACGGTTCCCAGATCGATCGTAACCACCTGCTGGAACTGTTGAGCACGTTAGAGCTGATTTCCGTGTTGGGTGTAACAGGCGTACAAAACCTCCCCCAGACGGGCTTACCATTCGTCCGGTGCTACGTTTGGTGGTGATTGACTTGTTTATCTACAAAGGTCGTGCTGTATCAAGCGTGCCGTGTGTATGTCGAGAATGGTTCGTGTGAACCCGAGGGCATAGCTGACTGAGGGATGGATGGATGCAGAGTAGTCTCCCTTCCAAAGCACGGGATGCGTCATTTTCCGTGTTGTACACACTTGTATGTGTCCGTATTGTGTCCCAGTTTTTCTGGTGCCTGTCATACCACATCGAAAGAAGGTTTACCATGTCCCCTTATTGTATGCATGTGTCCCAGTTTATTCTGGCGCTAGTCAAACCACATCGAAAGAAGGTTTACCACGTTCTCTTGTTGAATGTGTGTTGTGTCCCAGTTTATTTTGGCGCCAGTCGTACCACATCGAAAGAATGTTGACCATGTTACCTTGTTGAATGTGTGTTGTGTCCCAGTTTGTTCTGGATCCAGTCGTACCACATCGAAAGAAGGTATGTGTAAGGGTTTTCTGATTTAAGAGCCTGGATCACGAAAAAAAGAGGTTTTACTTTGAGTTTGTTTTTTCCCGCCTTTCCTCCTGCGATGCTTGTCCTTTCCCGTAACTGTGCTCGTACAGTGCTTGCCTTAGTAGGCAGTTTGTTAGCGGGTCTTTTAGTGGCGACACAACCGCCCGGTGGGATGGCAATGGCAGGAAGTCCCGCCCGTGGGATAGTAGTGGTAGGAAAATCCCGCCCGTGGGATGGTAGTAGGAACGCCCCCCCGTGGGATGGGAATGGAAGGAAAATCCCGCCCCAGGCGATAAACGTATTGAGGCATACCATCAGCTTGGATGCGAAATGGAATCTACATTGCTCGGATGGTAATGGAATGAGATGGGAGAGGGATTGTGTGCTACGCTGATGGGGAGGTATTGGTGAATCCTTGTTCCTGGGATGGGATGGGAACCGCCAGATGTTTCCATGGGATGGGATGGTTGCGTCCACGAGAGTATGAGGTCTTCACCTGGTGACGATGATGATGGTTTGATGTGTCAAGGTTTGCCGCCGTTCTTGTTCATGGCGAGGATAGTTCATACGGCACACACCTCCTCCAAAACTCCACGTTATTCTGCCAAAAGAACACAAAAACCGTGTACTCGACGGGCTGTTACTTTCTTACCTCTTGCTCGGTTGCCTTCCCCGTTACTTAACAAAGATTCGCACACAACTTCAAAATGACAACGTGCCCTCCCCCGAGGAACCTGAGCTGTAGACTGATCTGATGTAGAAAGTCCATCATTGGCATCGCTTCTAGTGTCGCCGCCATTTTTGGCTTGCACACAGAGAGAGCCGGAAGGGGCGGAGGGGCGCCAACTACTGTATGTTTGTTTGCAACGGGGGTCGGAAATCGTCTATTTCCGGTACCGGGTGTATTGTAAGATCCTGGAGAAAAAAAACGTTCGGCCCCTCCTTTCCCTCGGCGACCGTGAAGTCGAAGTGTGTAATCTCCATGTACTCACCAACTAATCGTTTCCACATCAAATATTTGTGATAAACAACGCGACGAGTATTCGACGGCGTTTTTTTTGCGGGTTTAATTATACCCGATAATCAGCGCCTCGCAAAACTACTTTATCTATCTACATCATCAACCTACAAAGTATCATCAACACATCTATTTACATTTGTTTCAGGGTACAATGTACCAACAGTGGACATTTCCGTGGGAATGAATGAGTTGGACTGCCGTCGAGAGCGTGACGTAGGCGAGATACTCATTAACACATTATCACAGAAGACTTTGTGAAAATGAGTATCGATATGCTCCCGTGTGAACTATGGTATCAAACCAGTTAGAATACTAAGTATCAACCGAGCCTGACACGTGATACTGAGGATGAGGCCAAGTGATATACTTGAGTGCAACTGAAGCCTCTGTGAAATAAGTGTCGATGATGCTGAGTATGAAATCATGTGAATCTGCGTAGCGAGCCAGTCAACAGTAAGTACACTCAGCACCAATGAAGCCTACCGTGTGATACTGAATATCAAACTGACAATGAGTATGAAGCCACGGTGATACTGAGCATCTGTGGTACTGTGACCGTGGCTTGAATAACCAATACCACATGACCTCATGCTCAGCATAATGGATACTCATTTCAGAGAGACTTCACTCTCAGTATCACTTGGCTCCGTGCGCATCACGTGATGGTTTAATTATGAGGTATCATTCGAGAGGACATGGTAGGATTGGATTGACACTGAGTATGGAGCCAAACGATACGGAGTATCAGGCCTGTATTGTGCGATGAGAGTAGAATGCTACAGCAGTAATGCTACGTGCCAGGGCGGGAGGGGGGGTACTCCGTAAACATAGTTGATTTGATGCTGAGTATGACAACAGCCGTGTGATACTGAGGGTCAAGGAAGAATGGGAGGACTGAGCACCGTCAGTGAGGTGAGCCCCCTAAGATGGTGAGCTGTGTGTTGATTTTTTGTTGCATAGACGGCGCTATTCGACTGATCAACGAAAATCAGTGTGTTTTGTGCCTAATCGCCCCGTAGATATATGTTGTGGCTCCAAGGCACCCTCTCTGTTGTACTTGGCTTTCCAGCCGGGGTCACAAGGGGGAAGAAAGGTCACGGCCATGTAGCCGGCGAAATGCCTCGAGGCTGGTGCGCAGATGGGATGGGTGTGACTTTGGAAGGATTGATTGGAGTTGGATACACTTTTGTGATGAGAATGATGGGATGAGATGGCATGTACTACTGTACGGCAGTGGGATTAATCTCCACACCGGACCGTGGGAAATAGAACGCCCGGCTGCTACAGAACGCCCCACCAACAATGAGAATTTATGATTTTGCCGAGCCCCGTTTCTTTTTGTTTCAATCGGGTTGTGACCATTTAGGTTCTACTGGAGGATTCTTGACTGAACACCTCCTCCTGTATGGCCAAGATTTGTTTTTATTTCTGATATATTGAGGATAAAAAACTTAACTGCAATATTCATAAGTGGTGGGGCGCCCTGTATTGCTAAGGTAACAAGAGAGATAGCAAGGAGGGGCCGAGGCATGGTAGGATGGGAGCAGAGGTGATATTGATCAACGACCTCTTTTCGATTAGCCCCTCCATAGCCTGTGGTTGCGCTCCCTAGTTTTTCCTATCCTAAAAAAACAGACCCTTGATGCCCACGACGCGGCGGACAAAGACTGGGACGTACAACAACACCTCGCGATGAAAGCCTCCAAATTCAAGGTCAACAGAAGTACAAGGAGAAGAGCCCAGATCGAACCCGTCTCTCCATGAAGCCATACCTCCTATCGTGCTAGCACAAAATGTGCCTATCTCTTAAACCACTCAGTCATCGTCCGTCAGTATCCAGTAGAATCAGGCGCACTTGGCGAGAGGGGGGTATGTCCCAGAGAGCTTGGATATAGTCTACAGTAAATGCCCGAAAAGTCGTATTTTTCCGTTTGGTGGGGGGATCTGACTCAAAATTTCATCTCCCCGGAAGGCAGCGCTTCGAAGAAGAGAAACCCAGTGCTACAATACCCTAGAATATCTGCTAGTCAGACAGGTGTCGGTTTCTTTGGATAGAAGCGGTACTCGTCCACATCCACGATCGTTTCTGCCGACTCTGCCCTCGGTGGAGCGAGCACCCTCGTCCTATCGTTCCGATTTATCCTCGCGCGGTCCGGCAGAAGTGCTCTTCGTGGTTGGCGCTGTTGGTAGCAAAGTGGCGCCCACTCGTCATGGCCGCCGCACTGGTTCCGATCCGTCTCGGTTGACACGCCCACCGCCGTACTATCTTCTAGACGACCGCTGCTGTTGCTCTCGAGGCCATCGCCCCGAACGGCTCCTGGCTCATCACGCAACGAGGGGAGGAGACCTTCCCATCTGTTCTCGGCTCGATGCCTCCTGGCGGTGCGCCTTTCTTCATCATCGCCGCCACCAGTCTGTGCCGTGCTGCACGCCGTGCGAACCAAAGGCGCCGCAATAGCGGCGCCATCCTCGACGCAGAAGTCATCGTCGTCACTATTTTCATCGCCATCATCGTCGTTTCCGCCTTGAATCGCTTCGTTCGGGGACGGACGGTGGGTACACCTCCGTACGACCGACGTGACGGCTACCGTCGCCGTGAAGACGAGGACCGCCGTGATGACCTGACGGTGATCAACCCATCCATCATCGGACGACAGTCTTGACAAAGTTTTCGTACCGAAGACGACGTAAACATATACCTCCATTGGATTCTTCTCTATTTACAGGTAAGAGTCGGCGATAACACGACCAATGGATTTCAGTCGAGTTTCCCGCGGAAACGAACGGGAGGATACTGCGTGGAGAAGAAGATGGTTAGATCCTCGCGTCGCGACAGCCGGGTGATGAGGGCGGGAAGGTGTTACGGCACGGTGTTCAATTCACCGGTTCTATCTTGAGTGGCCTGCGGCGAAGACAAGGTCTGTGAAAGGCAAACACGAGACAATAACCGGTACACGGCATCTATCAACCCTCCACGGCAAGAGGTATATGAAGTGACCGTAGCCTGACTACAACATTCAACCGTATCTCTAGATACCGCAAGCTTCATGGTCATATCAAAGCACCCTCCGAATGAGACAACTACCATTTACCATTTGAATTGATGATTTCGAGTACAATTTGTCGTCGTTGTTACTGTCATTTCTTGTTGTGTTATTCGTCGTGCAAGAAAATCATTAATTGTGTGCTCCGACCTCTGTGTTCGGTACCTTCAAATCAACCATAGGTCCTGGTCCAACGGACGTGTGTTGGGATCATAGTTAGTGCCTTCAGCGATGGGAAGCCCAGGCATCTAGACCACTCGCAGTAGTCCCAAAAATATATTCGACAAAAAACCTTCCGCGATGCCATGTGCTTTACGTATTACGGGCTGGGCTAGCCCCGTTGGCGTTCAACGTGGTGATGGTAATAGTTTCGCTTGCAAGTTTCGTGCCTTCTCCTCACTAAGCATGTCCAGACAGCTAATTGCTCACCTCGCGAGCAAGTTCCCATGCCTCGCCTTTGATATAATCTGCCAGATCGGAGGGTGAGACAAAAAGCATGGGAAATCGGCCAGCTTTCTTGGGGGTGGGGGGGGTGGAGAAAGGAGGCTGACTGCGAATGAATTACAGTCGAGTGATTGCTGCAGCGGCTGAGACCCTAATTGCGGACCAGTCGTCCCATTCACGCTCGACCCGTCTCCGTGGGGACTACATGTTCATATGGCAATGAACGAGGACTTCCCAGTCCACACTATAACATTCGTTCAAGGTGTGTTGACCGGTAGGGGTTATACTTGCAGCAATACTCCGGCAATCCAAAAGTGAGACACCGAACGCAAACTTACGAGGACACACGCCCGAAATTCTGATAGAAAACATCGCACTTCATCAGAAAGGAAGGGAAGTTGGGGCACAACAAAAACGTTCGCAACCCCGTACATGGTCACCGCGTAGCTTGGGGAACACCATATCTGCCGAGCGTGTTTCCAAACACCCACGCTCGAGTGAAGGCTAAATATCTTCTCGATGAAATCGAAAGAGAGCAGCCTATGCTATGTAGATTGCTATGAGAGCGTCGCCCCAAAGCTCACAGTAGAACTGCAGGATTTTCCCGATAGCTCGAAAGTATGGGAGCCGTTTTCCTAGATAGCATTCCGAACCAACCGTCTTTGCCTCCAAAGCAGTGAGCACGTACCATCGTCGCTCCCGCCAGGATCATCGCTAGAATCCCCTGCCAAAAGCCCTGCGTCAGGACGTTTAAACCAAGAATTGAGGAAGTTTTCGTAATGTGGCTTCAGAGTACTGATTTATGTTGGTTTCATGGCATTTTCATTGGCGAACTCGAGAAACCGCCTGTTACTTTGCGGGATGCAGTAACAGTGAACCCATACAGGTATATGCACCAACGATTCGTGCCAGCGCTCGAACCGTTTCCAACGACGCCAGCATGTGTGAAAAGTTCTTTCCGCTTCTTGATTCGCAGAACTGTCCATCCATCGCCAGTTTTACGCCGAGACGAATAATGAGGATACGAGGATTTCGAAGGCGCCTCGCCCACTCTACAGAAGTTGCCGTGACGCAAGAACCTCGTGTTTTGCCTCAGGGTCGACCTTCTTTCTCCTTGGGGGCAACGCGTATCTCGCCTTTCAGCAACACAGAATCAAGCTTGCCCCGTTAGGTTGAGGGCGTGGATAATACTGCCCATGTCATATCCTCAGCGGGTGAAGCGGCCTGCAGCCGCTTGTCCATCCGTACGTGTGAGCACAAGACACAGTAGTCAATTTGTGCACGAAATCAAGCGTCGAGACCCTCTCTTCACCTAGAGACTGGACGTTGAAGAAGAGTCGATCGTCGCCGACGTCGAGCTTCATCCCGTGAGGGGAGGCATAGCGGTTGACCAGCGTGTATTCGTTGAACGCTACTTCCTCGGCACACCTGCCCCAGTTGTGCCGATGGCGTCACCAATCAAGAACGGCTTGTTTTGGCAGAGGTTCGAGTTTTGTTTGTAGTTCCACTATCGGGAAACCGACACGGACTTCTCAATTCTTGTATTAATTTATTTTAGGGTGGGATATCCTGCGAACTCTTGTTGGAGATTAAATTGGACCCTCAAGGTTATGTTTAGCCGCCAAATTCTCCGAGTGGCGATGCCATCTGCAAAGAAAGAGGACCTCGAGGTTCTTGTAGTGTAAGGAGCAAAGAACCGCAATCCGTGGCCTCTCCTCGCAGAACCAAAAAAAAAGGTGACACTACAAGTCTGTTTCCCGGGAGAGGATACGAATCGAGCTTAAAATCGAGAAATTTTTCCAATGCCTCCCTCACCACGGCAAATCTCCCACGTTGGTGAGCCTCATCGCCACGGGGTTGAACGTCGCTGGAGTCCGCGTGGTAGCCCAGTCACCACCGCCGCCCGCTCCGGATGTTCCTCCGCCGCCGCCGCCGCCTTGTGCCGGTTCCGCCGCCAGGGTGACATTTACGACTTCTCCAGCGGTTTCGTCGCACTCGGACTCCGAGCAGAGCGAGGCCAGGATTTTGGTTGATGCCGATGACTCCCTCACCGCCGCCGCCTCCTCCTCCTGCTGCGACAGCGATGCTGACCCGCTAGGCGTTGCGCTATCGCACGGTTTTACCTTGATCTCGTACTCGTAGTCGTCTGCGGCAGCGGGGGGAGGTCGAGGGTTAATAGAGAGCTTTTGCTGTAGTTGCATGCATGGTCGCCGACATGCGTGCATCTTGCGGAGGGTCTGCGAAGAGGATCAAGGGGTGGGTGCCGGAAAAACACGCGACGCACATGCTTGCGTGAAGCGCGATGGGCTTTTCGTCTAGAGGCACCGCAGTCACCCGTGAGGAGAGGAGGTGAAAACAGGGGAGAAAGAAGACAACCAAACCATAGGTCGTGCTTGACAAGCAGTCGCTGAATAGGAGTCTGCACACGCAGAAACGATAGGATGATGCCTTTTGCCTCATCCCTACCTGTATCCGTCCCCCCCTGGTTTCCTCCGATCGTGATTCCACCCCTCCCCCGCTGCCGGTTCTTCATGTCCCCGTCCATGCCACGGGTTCAAACCGTTCCGTTTAACTTCCATGTTCCACCAAACGCTCTCTTTCGTTGCATCACCCCGCGACATTCCTCTCGCTGATTCTTCTGATGCCCAACCCCTTCGTTCTCTGGGGGTTCTTAGCTACTACTCACCTGACCCTGGCAGGTTGAAGAACCGCCACCTGCTTTGGCAGGGGTAGAACCTGAGAATCGTGCGTACCGACAGAGGTAGGCCATGAGAGGATGCTGTGTGTGCTGACAGAGGTAGGCCTTGAGAGGATGCTGAGGGATGCCAACAACAGCAGCGCGCTGCACAAGTGCGGTGCGGAGCTAAGCTTGTTGGCGAAGCAAAAACAGAACGCTACACCACAGAAGCCTCGCTACAGGGAATGCCCGTCTGTTCCTCGATGTAACCCTGTCCCTACGACTAAAGACTAAACGCGGGTTATTACTGCCACCGTGGGAAGCATTCACTCACCAGCCAGTGTCAAAGTGTACACCGTAATTGCAGCCTTTCTCTCCCAAGTCTCCATCGAGGTAGACCCTGGCCCCGCTACCGAGAAGGTTTGTCCCGCCGTTCCAAATGGCCTCGTCGAAGCACCTGTCAGGAGGGGAAAAGACGGGCCACGCCGGCGAAGCTGGATCTAGCTGTTACGCGAAGACGACCGAGTTCGAAGGCCATGTGTAAGTGAAGCAGAGATGACGTGAGGTGTCACAAGTCACATCGACCCCACCCAACTATTATCCCCAACCCTGACGAATTACCGCTCATCAAAGCTGCAGGTTTGCTCGATGTCATGCTGATGTTACCCCACAGTACTACTTCGACCCACCGTGTACCGTACACGACGTTTGTTTCAGGAACATATTGTCGTCGGGATGTTTTTCTGTGGGGAAGGGGGTGTCGTCGGTGACCCCACCATCTGAGAGTACTATAACGCTTTGAAGTCATGTTGAGCCGTGAAACGTTTGTCAGCGTGTGTGGTCAGTGGGACGGTATCTTTTGCGGGTGTGGCATCTATTGTGGAATACGATACGGTATGAAGGTCTGAGCACGCCCGAGCGACAGCGGGCGAAGCGGCTGGATGCCTTCATCGAAATCAACAAAAAAACAAACAATACATCCATCCCACACACCGCCACACAAACCGCAACCAACGAAGGCGAACCGGCACAACAATCTTGGGCTCAGAGGAAGCACCCCTCACCACGCGTCAATCCCGACTATGCTGATTGACATGGCCGTAGGTTCGTATGCGAGCGGTATCTCAAAGGTGGCCCGTGTCCCGATCTCTGCCAGCTCCGCCATGGAGTTGTACACGTTCTCCGGCCCCATGACGCAGTCGTCTCCACCCCCATCGCAGAAGGACAGGTGGACCTCGTCGAGCGATCCGGCGTTGGTCGCGTTGCGCGTTCTGACCTCCAACGTGTACGGTTGGATCGCAGCTGTGGCTGCGTGAACAAATGCCATTTTTGGGGGGGTCAACATTGAAGTAGCCTCTTCGCGAGGAAAACTAGATTGCTTTTAGTAGGGGGTTGGGGGTTGGGGGTTGGGGTTAGGGTGAGGGATACGAAATTCCCTCTCTATTTCGGAGATAAATGAAATGTCCTCCCGAAGGCGGTCCCAACGTGGGGATGAGCTGGGTGGATGTTGTACCGACTCCGACCTTGGGCATGACATTATCAAAAATGGAACACGGTTCGCCGGGCATGTGGTCTAACCTATCAAGCCATGCGCCGCATCGCAATATCGGAGGGGGGAGAAGAAAAAGTCAGAGAGGTCCTGTTAGGTCACGAGGGCGGTAGGACGGCGCGACAGGATGCCCGCGGTCAACCCCGTTAACAGACACTATAGTAGCTCGCTTCGTCCAGCAGCATCGTTCAAAGCGCACATACGGCTCATGCGCACAAACTTCCCTGCTTCTTCTTCGTTTCTCGCCCCGTTTCCGATCAAACAAGAGCACGTTCTGCGGATTGGCTACCCGTTTCTCAGGGTTAACGCTGTTGCCTGTCTGTCTGTCGTCGTCGTCGTCGTCATTAAAACATTCCATTGTGGTGGTTCTGCCGGGCGCGAAATCTCGGGGCGACCGAACCCCTCCCGACACACAACAACATTATCTGTGATCGACAGATCATCTATCGGTTTTCTCTCTAGGTGTCTAGACTCTAGGGTTAAAGAAAATGCCGCAACAGGACACTAGACTCTAGGGTTAAAGAAAATGCCGCAACAGGACATGTGAGGTGCTGGCGTTTGTACACAAGAAATTTATCCCTGAAACATGTCTTCCGATCACAGCAACAGCCTTTGAAGTGTTTTTCTCTCACCAGGAAATGTCCACCCAGCAAGCAGCAACAAAAGAAAGAGGCTCCCGGCCTTGACGGTTGCTGACACCCGGACGACGACACCACCGCCTTTCCTCGAAGCACTTGCCGTGTTCGCCGTTCTCGGCATGACGCAGGGGGGCGGCGTAATCGCCTTGCGATCTCCCATTATCGTCATCATATCATCTGATGCAAGCAAGAAAAAAAGGCAAAAAATGCTGAAAGCTGAGGGTATGCACTCGCGAAACTTGCAATCGTTTCGGCGGGATGTCGGAGTGTACATCACGGTCGTCGGTGCCTTGCGCATTGAACGCTGTGTAGACTATCGTGTTTGGTTGGGCGGTCTCCGTTTGTACGAGAGAAAAGCATTGCGCTGTTGTTGCTGAGTCCTGTGACTCTTCGCAGGGATAAAACACAAGACCAGTTTGTCTGGTTGCTTTTGCAAAATATTTTGACTCTAGGATTCCGGCTGATCATTTTCACGATGAGAAAACAACACTGGCGTCCGAAGCGCGGTGTTCTTACTTATGGCGACCTCCAAGTCTCCTTGCCTACTGAGTATTGGTATGTGCTTCGACATCACCGTCTTTGTCATGTACGCAAACAAACGATGTTTCTCACCCTATATCGCTTGGACATACATGGGTAAGGGACAAACCCATTGTTGCTGCTCAGGAGGAAATGCATACGTGGTCGAGTGTTCAATTCCCTTCCTTGACGATACATTATTCAGTACCCTTATTATTACTGTTTTCATCACCACATGACAGCATTTCTGTCAGGTAGGAGATCCAGTCCGCGGTCACACAGAAGGGTTTCTTCCTCCTGAAGCCCCTACCCATCCCTCCTGCGGTGCTTGCCTTCGGATTTCTATCGCGAGAACTGTGCATGTAGCCAAAAAGGATATGTATAGAATCTGAGACAACTCTGTCGAAATACCTTGTCCGCCTCACATGGGTTCCCCGTGAACGACGCAGGCATCACAATTTCCTTACCACTACTACACAGCAGTATCAACAGGCCGCATATTCGTCTGCCTGCACACAGCAGTTACCCTCTGGGAGGCATTACATATTTATTTATTTATATTTAAATGTCTTCACTTCAAATCAGCGCTCACAGCACCTGTGCCGTTTACTCCTATCCGTGGTCACACAGAAGGGTCCCTCTCCCTGAGGTCCCCTATCCACCCCTCCTGCGAGGGGTGCTTACGACTTGGTCAAAAGCAACGGTTGACGGGAATTTTCCATGGGACACTTCGTGGCTACACCACCAGGGCCACAGTACCCCGATGGATAAACTGCTGTGCTATTTTTACCACGTCTCAAAGCTAGGATATAACCCTCACCCCAACCCAACCGACCCGACCCAAACCTATGGCATTGGAAAGTGCTAGGTCACTGTACCAAGCAAGCCTAGGCCGCGGCAAGCCGCGGCAACGCTAGGTTGCTGCACGGTGAAAAAGCTAGGTTGCTGCACCGTGAAAAAGCTAGGTTGCAACTGTCCCGTTTAGGCTAAGCCGCGGCGCAGGAGGGGGTAAGGGCTAAGTTGCTGTCACCGTCAGGGCTAGGTTGCTGTACGGTGAAAAGCTAGGTTGCCGTACGGTGAAAAGCTAGGTTGCCGTGCAGGTCTGCACCTACCCAAGGAATGTTCCAAGAAATGGTATCCCGACATGGAGACCACCGTTTTCGACCAAGTCGTCAGCACTGCTGCCTTCTGCGGTGCCTTGCCTTCGATTTTTAATGCGAGAAGAATGCAGCACTCTCTTCTCTCTGTGTACACAACGAACTATGTATACGGTAGCGCTTTCCACCCAGGCCGCTAACGCAGGCGAGAGAAAACTCAATTTGCAAGAAGAGCTCAAGAAGAGCTCGCCTTTTACGCCGGAATTCGAACCCCTGACTCTGGCCACTACTATTACAGAACGCGCCACCACTTAAGAACTTAGCAGTTAAGAACTTGAGCCTCAAACAATCCAAAATCTAAGAACTTGGCCATAAGAACATATGCTCAGTTCCGACGTTGTATTATGAACAAGAACCCGCCCGGTGTACCAATGCGCATAGAGATAAGAACGGAGCCCCCAAACGCGGCGGCTGCAAGATAAGAACTCAGGAGGCTGGGGGTGACCCAAACAGCAGTCAGTTTCTGATTCGAGGCGGGGGGGGGGGGGGAGAAAGGACCCCCTGAAGAAATCTTGTACCCCCGGAGGGGGAAAACGTACTCTCTCTCATGTTTCCCATGCCTTAACGGTAGGACAATTGACCAACGTCTTCCAAAGGACGCATCCATGTTTCAACAGGATCCCTGATGCCAATCCTTCCTTCCCACTTCCAAATACTTTGTCAAACGTGGCCAAACCATGTTCTCCCTAGCCGATCTACCCGATATCGATATCACTTCCCGCCTTTTCAACCCACTTCCTATGCCCCAGTACAGCTACCATCGTTTTCCCTGGCTATTCCATGCCTCAAACACCTCCCTGTACCTTTTCTTCTACATGTCCAACTCAGTCATGTACCTTTCTCTGTCCTTGTCGCCCAACACGGACGTTTCGCAACGACATGAACCCGGTCTTCGCTCTCGGAGTCGCATTCACATTGAACTCGTCTTCATCGTCTACCTTCCTGAATCTTCGTCAATGTTCTCGAAGGCCGTTTTCCCCACTCCAAAATTTGACCTTGGGCTTTCTCCCTGCATCCATTGGTCCATGTAGTAGGTATATACCTTCTTTCAACATCCGTACACATGGAGACCCTCCTTATCCTTGGATCCTTTTGTTATATGGTGTTCTCTCTGGGCGAAAGAAGCTGATTTCTTGTTCTCGAACCCCTCTAGATCTACCGTTCGTTTCCAATGTACCAACCTAATCGATTTTGAACTCTTCCTACGCCGTCTACAACCTTAATCCACTCCCTCCGGGTTGGTACCTCCATTTTTCTTGTTTGTCCACTTCGCCTCCTAGGCTTCTCTCGGCAATCTCTCCTTTCCCACATCGTACAACATACGGCCTACCTGCCATTTTAACCTACTTACGCCTCTTCCCGATCGTAGGAGTTGGATCCGAAGGGGGGTGTACTCTCTCTCATGTTTTGGCAGCCTTACTTAGCGGTTAGACCGTTGACCACGCGTCCTCGACAGGACGGAGCATTGTTCCCACAGGTTCGATCACCGATGGCCAATCGTTCCTTCCTACGTTGCCAAAAAGGTCGCTCAAACATGTTTTCCCATCGGTATCACTTTCCGCCTTATTTTCAACCCATTTCCTATGCCCCAGTACAGCTACCGTCTACTCCTGGCTATTTACATTCGTCAATTGTCTTTCTTTCTGTACTTTTTCTTCTAATTTTTTTCCCAGCTAGCTCAGTCATGTTAATTTCCCTCTCCTTCTTGTACCACGGACATTCCGCAAGTACATGAAGATGGTCTTCGCCCTCGGAGCCGCAATCACACCTGGGTTTGTCGTCTTCATCGTCTACCTTCCTCAATCTTCGTCTACGTTCTCAAAGGCCAACATCCCCAGTCCTAGGTTTGACCTTCAGCTTTGTCTCTGCATCCACTGGCCCTCCATGTAGGTATTCTTTAAATATATCCCTTCTTTGATATTCCGTACACATCGAGACCCTCCGTGTCCTTGGTTTCTTTGGTTTGATCCTGTCCTTCTCTCTCGCCAAAGCAACAACAGATATCTTCTCCTTGAACCTCTCTAGACCTCCCCTCTCCAGTGTATCACCTTTGTCAAGTTGGACCCCCTTCCATGCGTCATCTACAACATTAACGCACTCCGTAGGTTGGTATACCAATTCTTCTTGTTTGTCCACTTCGCCTCCTAAGCCTTTCTCGGCAACCTCTCCTCTCCCATACCGTACATGCGGCACTGCCACCTAGGGGGCGATTTTACGGCTACATTGTACTCTTACAGCAGTAGTGTCTCGTGATGAAATCCACGCAGAAAGACCTGTCTGTGTCCTCTGCATACGGCAATCGGTATAGAAATAAGAACAAGAACCTCGTTTACCATAGGTGGATACCTGCTCCAAATAAGAACTTGGAAAATAAGAACATGTGCTCGGTTGGAGGTAACCAATAGTCTAAGCGTCGAGCCTCAAGCTAAGTAAGCGGTTCTTAAGTGGTGGCGCGTTCTGTATACTGACTGATGTTAGGTGTTCGAGGATACCAACTGAAGAAATCGACTTCCGGGGCGATACTGCGTGATGAAACAATTTTTCGTCCCCAAATCATCCCGAACTTGACAGAAATCTAGGAAGGAGCTGACTCTTTTGGCCTCTCTCTTCCGTGGACCTACAAGATTATTCTCATGCTCGGCGCGCCGACTTTGGTCATGAGCCACATGCGGATACTCCTCCATCGACAGAACAGCCCTGCCGTGTTGGTGTGCTCGACCTACTACACGTCGTTTGCCTGGCCGGGGAGTGGCTTGTGTTTGTTGCGTTCATCCGGACGTTGCCAAAACTCGCGCTGCTAGTTGCTGGTTTTAGGCGAGTGACATATACCCCCGCTCTTGAATTGCGCACGGGCATGAGCGCGAATTCCTTCTCAGCTTCCCTGGTGCAAGCATGTGAGCCAAGTGCGATGTCTTGTCATCGCAAAGAAAGGCTGTCGATGGTGTTGCAAGATAGGGAACACTCACCTTTCAGGCGAGCCGCTAACCGCATCCCCCACACACACACCTTGGAAGGTTGGCGGCGAGGGCAACTTGTCGTCTGTTTGTGCTGGATCCCCCGTCTCTGTCTGCTGTATCGAATCAGTGCGCGTGACTGCGAGCAAAGGTTGCGTACGCCGCTATCCTCTTGTCAACCAGTCCTCCATCCCACGGATGCCGTACATGGACACCAAGCAACAATACTATGCATCCCCGCGAGCAAGCGGGCCGCGAGGCGAAGAAGAGAGAGCACGAGCTTGCCAGTTTCAGACGATTTCATTGGTCAGCACGTGACAGTCACACACAGAGTTTACTCCCTCGCGGGAAAATTCGAGGAACTTTCGTCGCGTGCTCATCATCTTCTCTCTGCTCTGCTCTGTGTGATGAGCGGATCTGATAGCCACGGGCTGCGAAAATAGTCTGCTAAGACAATATCTTCTGCGCTTCCTGGGTATGGGACACCACATCATCACTACGTGTAACACCCCTCATCATCGCTAATCTACGACGCCGGACTCTTATGTGGAGGAGGATGGGTTGCGCTCTCTGTGAGCAAAAAGAAAAGGACGAGTTGAGCGAAACGTCGGGCCTGAACCGCTCTTCAGCTCTTCGGAGAAAGGGTTGAGAAAGGGTTGTACACAGGTACGGAGTAGTGCAGACTACCAGGGTAGACTACTGAAGCTTTAGGCAAGGATTTCATGCGCGACTGCCACGTTGCCATGCCTGGAAGAAATTTTGCGGCCAAGGAGTTTTGAGCAATCAGGTTGAGATGACCAAAATAGTATGTACATCGTCGACCACAGTTGTACAGTAGTCTAGCCTCATACCATGAAAATTGTGCTGGACGACATGAGCACCAGCGATACAACTAAATACTTTCCCAAGGACCCCTGTACACAGAATCACGGACGGAAGCTCCTAGCCGGCAGAAATGATGTTGATGTATAGAAGCCGAAATCAAACCATTAGACTAAACGAGCTTTGCAGCACGGCGCTTCCAACTTAGACCGGAATTTATTTAGTGAGAAAACGAACTCACTTTGCCAGGACTCGAACCCACGACCTGGCCCATAGTAGGCTGTGAGGGTACCCACTAGATCACCGGGGCGACCGGTTATGTTCAGTGATGAAAAACGAGATCAAGTGGAATGGACCCTTGTGCGCAGAGATAGTCTACGTAAATATTGGTACACCTTCAGCAAAAAATGGAATATCTGAAGTTGCTCCTGCCGCATGTAGAGAGACCACTCTACAGTCGTAGTCTACGGTAGTCTACACAATTTTCGCC
The DNA here is from genome assembly GCA_000310025.1 of Ectocarpus siliculosus. Lineage (NCBI taxonomy): Eukaryota > Phaeophyceae > Ectocarpales > Ectocarpaceae > Ectocarpus > Ectocarpus siliculosus. The sequence goes on along the minus strand of FN649743.1, from coordinate 4,423,805 downwards.
GCCTCGAGACTTCCACGAAATGGGGTCAAGAACGCAACAACAGTGCTGTATCATGCCCTCACACTTGTATCGGTGGGCCGCTGAGAATTTGTGAATTGCAGAACAAGACATCTAACGAATCATCAGTGTCGGCGATGGGCACGTATTGCACTTGCAGGACCATTCATTCGGGTATGACAGCGTCAATCCCAATGATGATGGGTTTTCACAGCAGAGGATGACGACGCCTTGTTGGTTCCTCAACAAACAGGATGTATGTCACCCGGATCGTTCGAAACCAACTCCTTCCAACGATACACGCAAGCAATCGGTTTCTCTCGTGTGAGCTCTCTTACTCCGCAGAAGGGTCTAAACTACTTGCCGTCCTAGCCCAGGAGACCCATTCTTCCCAGCCCGCCCATCGAACGGGACCCCCGACCAGGGATTTCACAACGGGTGCATCAGGAAAACAACGCAAACACGATGGTACATGCGATCACCTCACACAACTGCTTGGTGAAAATCAAGCATAAGTACGAACATCTCCCCCAGCCGAATGCCCAAGGGGAAACACAAACCGAACCACCACGACCAAGAGCACACAGCTCGATGGCGGGAGGACAGTATCTACATGTAGGGTAAGGTGTACCGGAGGAGAACTCAAGACATAAATGACAACCATAACTGTTGCCTGGCGTGATTGGAAAGAACTACGTACCACAGTTTGCCCGCAGACTGCAAGAAATATGCACGCCCTGGTGCGATCCCGTACAGCGCCAACGGCTGCCCGATACAATGCGTGCCAACGGGAGAACGGCGCAACTACAACAAATCACTAAAAGCAGGGCCTTTCGCGCTTTCCAACCACACCTACCGCATGCGAAGGGACCAAACGTGGATAGAGTACGACGGACAGCAATCTACGCCCTCGAATCCACAGACGAAAACACTCAATCCACGGCCTCGCACGCACACACACGTACCGATATTGCGGTAGGTGTCATTTTCGAGACAACACTGGCTTACATAGTTGCCAACATCACCCTTTGCAGCACACGATGTCCCAATCTCTTCCTCGAAAATCCTCCATCCCGCTCTCATCTCACATATATCCGCCCCATTCCAGAGCGACGCCACGCCTGACAGGGGTGGCTCGCACAACCTAAATAAACCCATACACCGTATACCACACAAAACCCCATATTCCCATTGTACCACCCATGGAAACATACCATACCATTCATGGTCTGGCGGTTGATGGTTCGTTGTGGGGACTGTTTCGATCGCTGTATAAATTCCGCGTTGGCGATGCTTAGCGGCAACATTGCAAAAGCCGTTCAAGGATTCTACAGTACCCATTGAGCCCGGCTTGGTTGCCCAAAAAGAGACGGCGTCAACAAAAACAGAAACGACAAACACTGCAGCAAAAGAAAATAAACGAGACCGAAAGACCCGCACGACAACAACGACGAAATATTAAAGTCTCTGGTGCACTTGCGGAACTTCTGAGAATCAGCATCACTCGAGAAAAAGGCCAGCTTCAGTTCCAAGGATGCCAGCTGCCTTCGAAACCACAGTTGTTGAGCATAATAAAATACGTCAACTGACGTCACAAGGACCTAGTTCGCAAAGAAAGCCATTTTCTTTCCTCGCTTCCATTTCAAGCCCAACAACGATCGACTCTATGCATGAGTTCCAAAATAATGCGTAGAACTTGCTTGTTGGATTGAAAATAAACGGAATAGACAAGCACCAATTCCGGAGACGAGCATGGGCTCAAAACACACGCACACACACACACGGCCCCTCACGGGGCCCCAGATCATGGCCTTTAGAACCGTTTACCTGTTTTCAAGCGCACTCACAGACTGACGTATTTTCCTTGGTCAGCTGGTTTGAGCCTTCGATGTTAACAGCAACGACACACACGTTGGCTCGGCGGTGACCACTAATCTTTCTGCCCGTGGTTCACGGGAGCGACCTATCGTACTACGCCCATCTCGAAGTCGTCCAGCTCGGAGAATCCATTCACGTAGGCCGCATGCAGCTCAGTCGTTTTGATGCGGATTATACCATGAGATCGGTTTCCAGCTCGCCTTCGACTTCCTCCGGAAGCTCTTCTTCTTCTTCTTCTTCTTCCTCCTCCTCTTCCGGTTCTTCTTGAGGAAGGAAGTCGGTGACGCACTCGGGGTGCAGGTCGGGCTTGAGATCCGCCTCGGCCTCTTTCGCGCCTGCCATGCCATCGAAAACCAGTACGCAGGCAGGCAGGCAGGCAGGCAGGCAGGCAGGCAGGCAGGCAGGCAGGCAGGCAGGCAGGCACCACAAAGATTAGCATTGTGCGAATGGGGATCTGCACCAGGAGAAGACCGAGAAAAGACAAAAACAAACCTAGTTCCGAGCATCAATGATTCGTACAACTCACAAAAATCACCGTGGGATTTATCTCGAGTCAATAGTGATGCCACTATGTAGCATTGCCGTTGACGATAGCATCGAGAAAGAAAGGGGGGTATCCGCCGGTGGGGAGTGCTGTGCTGTTGGCAAATCGCTTTCGAGAAACGTTTAGCAGCATTGAAGCAACACAACGTACCACAACGTCCCGCAAAGGCACCATCAAATGCGTAAGAAACGATGCACAGGCTGAAAGCAACAAACACTGCCGCAGCGCACTCCCCTACAACCGAGTGTTTGGTGGCCACAATCAACGTATTCTGGCTCGTCAAGATAAAAGATACAAACAGCTCCGGCCCGATCTTGGCGACAGACAGAATGACCCGTGACCCTCACCAGTAAGCATGTTGCTCGCAACGACCAGTGACTTGAGCTGGGAAAGACTCCGCAGGGACTCAGGGACGCTGCCTACACGTCGTTCAGTTCAGAGCAACAAACGAAAAAAACAAGGTTCAAGGCAGCCAGGTGCAGACACAAGTGCGGAAATCGACAGAGAAGCCAACAGGACAAAGCGGTGCAGGGTATGGAGGGGGGGCGGCGGGGATCATAGACAAGAATTAAGGAATGATGTAGAGAGCGAAAGGAGCATTTTGAAAGCGATGCAGTAAGTTGCATAAGATATCACGACCCCTGGACAGATTTTCAAAGCTTGATTACTCGGCAACGAAAACAGTAACGGTGCCGAAAACGGCGCATTTGGAACCGTCGGTTCGAGAGCTTTCCGAACACATATCGTTTGCCTTCGGCATCCTCTTGGTCGAGGAGTAATCGAGCGCTGCAAATCAGTCCAGGGGCTGTGGTATCTTATGTTAGTACGCGAGAGAAATGCACGAAACAGTCAGAAAGAAGGAGGAAAAAGGAAAAAAGAGAAAAAAAAAACGGAGGAAGAGAAAAGGGAAGGGAGAGAAAACGGAAGGGAGAGAAGAAAGAACGGAGGAAGAATCCTTCTACAGTAATTTGTTGTTCCTCCACCGGAAGAACCAACCAAAAACATCCAGAGCACACGACTACAGCAGCAGCCTCACGGAGGACAAAGACGAGTTTGTACAACTTACGTATCCCCCGCACGCCATCCCAGCGATGTTCTCTCTGATTTCAATGGACACCAAAGATTTCCCGTCTCACAGTCTCTCCTACCTGTGAGCTTGTTCTTCCCGACGGACATCGATTGGAGGTTGCTGAGCCCCTCCCCAAGCTCTTCCGGGATGGGGCCTGGCCAACCATAAATCCGACAAATGGCAGACACGGGCATCTCACTCTTTTTCTTCTGTAAGACTGAGCGATAGACATCCACCCCGTTCTCCGAGATGTGATCATCATTTCACTATTTTCCACTGTAAGACCGAGCGATAGACATACATCACGTTCTCCGAAAATTGGCCATGATTTCACTCTTTTTTTAGTGCAAGACTGCGCACTAGCCATCCCCTTTTTCTCCGATAAGCAATCAATTCACCATTTTCCACTCCAAGACCGAGCGATAGACATCCATCCCATTCTCCAGGGTGCAACACCATACCAAGGTGACCGCCAACAACAACCAATAGCCGAGCGCCTACTACAATACGGTCTTCCTGAGAGGTTGTCCTCCGTGTGCGACTACGCAGTGGGTGTTTCATCCACCTACTGAGGAACTCAATAACATGTTGGGAACTGGGTGGGCGGGACAATCTAGAAGCGACAAAGCAACTACGGATAGACTTTGGGGACAAGCGGGATAGGTGTTTGTGAGGGGTATGCTGTTGGAGGTCCGAGTGCGCCCCCCTCCCCCCCCCCCCGAAGATTGGGCAAGGCGGTTCATGTTAATCAAGCAAGGGTTTATGCCATCATCGTTCGGTCGTGGGCTACCGTTGTCCCCACATTTTACCCCGAACTCTGCGGGGAGGCGCGGAGTTCCACCAGCACGATATATTGTTAGAATCCTACCGGTAGGCGGAGCTGACTTCGTTCGAGATGACGGATGCGGAGTAAACTAAGAAAAGCGCAGCAGAGGTCGAAAAATTCGCTAACTTGAGACAGCGACGGCCATGGGTCACGGATGTGGAGCCTTCAAGAGCATGGGGTAGGGTGACACTGGGAATGCAGCTGGGGTTCAAGCTGGGAAGGTAGCTGGGCGGAGGTGGGTCCGGGAGAGGTTGTGAGGAGCGGTGAAAACAACCCGCCCCGACCTTGGAGGAAGACGAGAAAAAAAAAAGTCAGTGACGGGACTTCGTCGTGTATCGGCAACTCTTTTGAGACTTATGTGGCCAACGAGGGGCTGGCTCACACCCTACAAAAGTCTACGTTTCCCGTAAGGCTTCTGAACGGTCTCCAAGGTGAGGGCTGATCAACACCCACGGCGCAAGGTTGGTTGAAGGTAACGAACGTCACAAAAAAAGCTGTCATTTTTTTTGCAGCAATGACAAGGACAACAACGACGACGGCAACAACGGCAACAACCACAAGGGTCCTCTGCAAAATGATTATATCGACTACCAAGCCACGGAGCCGCGGGCTCCGGGCGTGGTTGTGTAGCCGTAGGCAGACGAAAAAAGAAGGGAAAAAACATTTATCCTCGCCCACGAGTTGGCTACGGGGTTCGAGGCGAGGTGTGATGACGGCAGAACAAGCGACAAAGACGATATTCTCGTCTTTTGTGCCCCAAGGCAGCAAGTGTGTAACGGTTGAGACCCTCAAGCGGTTGGTTATAGCGGAAGGCACACCTCTCCGTTTTGTCGTGCGGCTGTGTCACCACTATCCCGGCGTCAGGTCTACTTCCCGTCTTCACCCTTTTCGGCGGCTACACATTCCACCGGGAAATAACATATGTCTTCATGGATCCGTCAATGGCCACCCAAGGTTCCTACTGTACAGGCGAAAGAAAAAACAAAAAAGGCGAGGCGCCATCCTGCTTACCGGTGAGCTGGTTTTGGCTGAGGTCCAGTTTCTGAAGGGCCGGGAGACCGCCCAGCTCGCAAGGGATTTCCCCTTTGGGGGAAGCAGGAAAAACAAATGAACAGAAACACATCAGCAGCATGGATCTGTAGTTCACCATCCTCGCATCGCGTCAGAGCGCTCAGCCATCGTGCTATGTTCGACCTTGTAGAGAGAGAATTGCGAGGTACAAGTATGTAGTTTCCGCTCTCTGTCTCGTCCCTTGCGTTGTATCCCATTTTCTGCAGCTCATGTCGTAGAGCCAGCGGGAAAAAACGAACACAGCCGAGACCCCCAAAACACCGAGCAGCGGTAGGCATCACTTCACACAATCCCCAACCTCGACATCTCAGTCCGTTCCAATCATGCCGGGCCGCGTTCTTCGAAAGGCGAAAACATCGGCCTTGGTGGCAACGTCGATCAGCATCAACTCCGTCAAGCGCTGCCACCCATGGAGTGAACGCTTCACGCGTCGACTCGAACGCGCGGTAGGGCGCAGCTGCTGCCACACGATGTCGACCGGAACCGACGACCAAAAAGGACCACCCATCCGGTTCTCCACAACACCCTAACTACCCGTGCAAGTTCACACGACCACGACCACACCCAAGCGAACGCTCCCAAACAACGACTTTTCCACCACGGCAGGCACCATATCACCGCGCGGAACCTGCACTCACCGGTAAGCCGGTTCTTCGCGAGCATGAGTGTGGTCAGCAGCTGCAGATCCGACAGTCCCGCCGGGATAGACCCTGCGGCGAAGGAAGAAGGAAGTAAGAATTTCTTTGTGCAGTTCGGGGTCGTGGTGTGCTCATGTTTTGCGTGCCTACGCGGTTAGATCAGTGACAGCCCGTCCTCGAGAGGACGGGGCAATCGTTCCCACAGGACGTAGTTTTGGGTGGTGGGCACGTGCGCTCGAACACGTGTCGTTGGAAAACCCGCGAAACAAGGCCGCGGTAACCTTATCGAGGAAAGCGTAACTGTCGGCCTTCGAAAGCAACGCGGCTGATGGCCAGCCTTCGTCGACCGCAGAGAGAACAATCCGCAAAAGACTACACAACAGGAGCAGCTTCCAAAACAAAAGTAAAAAGGGAAGCCTGCAACTACAATACTCGCTTACCGGTGAGAGCGTTGGTAGACAGATTCAGGACCATGAGCGCCCCGAGTTTCGTAAGCTCCACAGGGATTGGACCTGCAATATACGCCAACAACACACACACGCACATATCGGGAAAAAATGCAACCATTAGAGCAGCAGCAAAGTGGGGTGAAAGGTTCAGAACGAATAAAAATGAACTGCAGGGAACGAAGGTGTGCGCCAAAGCTAGTGACGAGCCGGATGGAGCAAAGCGACGAAGGAGAGAGGCTTCTTTAAGAATGGTCCCGGGACAGCAGGATTGATGCGCGATCGTACTGTTGTGACTGCTCCTTTCGCAAGACTCGACCCCTGTTGTCCAATCCATGCCGCAACCCTCCTGTCGGATGAGCCAGCGGATTACAAAGCGTGCTCGCGTGTTTTTGTCCCGATTTGACCCTCTGTTATGGCTACGTCGCTCTTGGTCGCGCTGTTCGCCGTCGCCATTTAGAGGGGCGGGGCTCACAGGGGATGACGACTGCCCTACAGCCTCAAACCGTTCGCAGTACCAGACGCACAAGAAGGCATTACATCTCGGAGACAAGGACGTTTCGAAGTGTACCCGCGAAAACGTTTTTCCTTGAACGAAACTGGAACCAACGGCGTAGAAACCGTAAAATCGAAGAGGCTCTGTGAACACCCAACTACCCTACCAAGTGGGGCGCTTTGTTGTCATCTATCTCATCTCGTTCGGGGTCACTTGAGGATGCTTCTCGCGAGGCGACCGCAGCCTGACGGTCTCAAAACGATAACATTGTCTTTGTATTACTCCGAATATGAGATCAAGAAGGTCCTGCCGCCCGCTCTCGACACGCCGCCGGTCGCCTCTCAAGGGGGTTCGCAGACTGGAGAGCATTTCCTTTTTCGGACCTACGACACACACTTGATACAGAGTGTTCAGGGTCGCAAGGAGAGATCAGTATTGCTCGATCAAGATACGGTACTAGTACTTGCTCGGAGTAGCCGTTGCTTCGCAGCCAACGCTCTTGCGGACGCTTAGCGTGCCGGTATCCGATCGAAGGGATGGACGCACTCACCGCTGAGGGTGTTCTCACTCAAATTTAGCTCCTTGAGGTTGACGAGCTTTCCGAGTTCGGTGGGGATGCAGCCTTGGAGCATACGGGGGTGAGAGAAGGCCACAACGCCACAAGCATGCACATAGATAGACAGACAGACAGACAGACAGATAGACAGACGCAGGAACACAGAGATAGGGACACAGGAGAATCAGAGTTTTGTTAGCACACGCGGGTGCAGCCCCGCAACGCACTCGAACACTTCGAACCGTTTCGAACATATCTGCTGAAAAAACGATAAATCTTGTTTTCAATGGCATTAGCAGTTCCCTATTGGGAAGTTGAACGGAGGACGTACACCACACAGGCCCCGTGGGCGTCACGGAGGACGAATCTTTCAAAGCTGCGCGGGAGAAGGAGGAGGTTCCTGCGACAACTTACGGTCGCAATAAAAAAAACAAGTTGTGCATACCTGACAGTTGGTTGCCGGACAAGACCACCGCCCGCAGAATGGTCATGTCGCCGACCTGCGACGGAATGGGCCCTGAGCGCGACGGGGTTTGCAAACGAACGAGGCATGATCACGAAGGTTCGTTCATGGGAGCGAGGGGATGTTGGGCTAGAACCAGAATATCAAGGTTCGGCCGACAACAACACGCTGACATTTGGCCGACCAGTTGTTTGCGTGAGCCTGTATCGTTAGTACCGAAGGCGCTATTCTGCTGATCAACGAAATGACGACAGCCTCAGCGTGGCTAAAAAACGGAGACTTCTTCTAAAGGCCATGATCTGGGGCCCCGGGAGGGGACGTCACGAAGGTAGGTGTGTGTATGGGGGGGGGGGTGTACTCATAGCCGTGCAAGCTGTAGTCGTTGGACCATTCACCTCGCACCCCCACAAAGCCGGGACGGAGCACGCCGGTTTTTCACCGGACCAGGCTCTCACATCACCAAGCGCGAAGCACCGTGAGGTATTTGGCGAGTCGCATGGAGGATGCGCTGAATCCTGCTAAGGGTGCTCGGCATCTTGTGCTTACTTCCTTGCTTACGGAGGACAGCTGCGAATGACTTAATTTATTTTCTGGTGCTTTCACTTCCAGAGACAGTTACAAGCACGGTGTAACTGCCGCGAGGGTGCTTGACTAACTTAACACAACGTGGTGTGATTATCCCCTTTGTGCGGAGTGAGGGTTTTCGACCCCGCAAAACATGATCTACTCGACTACCATTAGGGTTACCGCAAAAAAAAAAAACGGAGGCCGGGGGGAACAATAGTGACGGTGGTCTCGCGTTCAAGCGGGTCGACGAAGAGCATGCACGGAAGAGTGTTATTCAGGCCGCCGAGGCATGGCGCCAGCCTCCGAAGTATCGCGTGGAACCGGGAAATATTCAAGGGTTTTCATGCATTACAAGACACAGGATGACGCCGGGTGACTTGATCGGCACGCATACATACCACGCGTCGGAAAACACGATATCGGAAGCATGTTGGTACAGTCAACATGAATTGAAATGTCTTTTCAAGTGACAAAGTTTGGTTCAATGTGTGTTTCCCCCCTCCTCTACCCTCCTCTACCCTGTGAGATTGCATGCGGTGATATACAGCCCCCCCCTATGCTTGTGAGGCGATGCACCGATGTAAAAAAAAAATCTACCTGTGACGCCGCATGGGGTGATCAAAAGCCGCCGCCTCTACCTGTAAGGCCGCATGCAGTGATTCGAAGGCCTACATGTGAGGCCGCATGCGGTGATCTAAAGCCCACTCTACCTGTAAGGCTGCATGCAGTGATAAACAGCCCCCCCCGTCTGCCTGTGAGGCCGCATGCGGTGATGCGAAGGCCCCTTTAGCATGCGGCGATCTAAACCTCCCCCCCCCCTCCGCTTACCAGTGAGGCTGCTTGCCGTGATGTAAAGCCTTGATCCCGAGAAGAGATCGGCCCTCATGTACTCCAGGTCTCCGCCCACGAAGGTGGGGTCCATCTGGAGGACCTGGAACACCGCCGCCGCCTTCTGCTCCCCGGTCGAGCACCTGCAACGGTAAAAAAACGCCAACACCAGAAGCAAGGGGGTGACACAAGGACGTAACCACAACGCAACACCAAAAAAGGGACGCCGAAAAAAAAGCACGACGATCGGTCAGGTGGGTGTTGTCGTGTGGATGTCCCGAAGTGAGGATCTGGTTCTTGTGGTGATGCTGCGGGTGTTGTTCGGTGTAACGATGCTTGTCGTAGGTTTCGATGTCGATACTTGTACGATTAGTTTTGTGGAGCGAAAACCTGCCTGTGTCGTGCAGGGGGACCATCCTACTGGCGGGGTCGGCGCCCGGACCCCGCCAGCAATGCTTGTTCCCGAAGAGATAATGATGATGCATTCGCGGTCCTAACACTGAACACCCGGAAACTTCCAAAGAACTCCCATACCATGGAGATAGAACTTCATTGTCGTAACGCCGTAGGAAAAACGTCTTCTCCCCAAGAAAAGCCAGACAACCAAGACAGAATTTCGACCAAAGCGCGTGCGGCACGGGGGAGGGAGGGAGGACCAAAAGAGGCGACGTGTCCACCAGTGCCCAGGGCTGGGATTCAAAGGGGTTGTCTTGAAACAAAAACGTGCGCACACAACCGGAGAAGAACGGCGGATCACTCGGATGCCACCGCGGTATCGACTTCAAAGATCTAGGTTGGATCCGTATTGCGCGCACGTAGAGCATTCGAGTACCCGCCCCCGCTCTGTAAGCCTCAATTACCATGTCTTGTTGTTCTTCCCGAAGCATCTGTTGGTCCGATTGCTCCCGGATCGCAAGCCAGAAAACCAGTATCCGAGTCTCGGTCTGTCTGTCTGTCTGTCTCTCCTCTACCTCTATCTCTGTCTGCCTGTCTGTCTGTCTGCCTGTCTGCCTGTCTGCCTGTCTGTCTGCCTGTCTTTCTGCCTGTCTTTCTGCCTGTCTGTCTGTCTGTCTGACTGTCTGTGTGTGTTTCTCTCTCTCTCTCGCTTAGAAGGAGACACATGGCACACTGCGATAGGTGCCTCCGCGGCAAGACCAAATCGACCGACCCCTGACGAGCCCTTGCCCTTTCTCTCCATCCGTCCGTGTGTGACAGCCTTGTGATGCGCCTGAGAGTCCAACGACCCCCGCCCTCCACGGTACACCATCATGGATTGCTTCTTCACCACATCCCCGTCGCCCCCACCGAGATTCACGCCTCCTCAACTTGAACGAGACGGTGCCTGCGTCGTCAACCTCCCGAAACACCGGAGATAACAAAAACTCCCCCCCCGTCCGGCAAAAAACCGCCCCCGGCGACTCACCTGTTGGCCCAAGCGAGGTAGACCAGTTTCTCCGCTGCCTTGGCCTTCTTCTTAGCCTCATCCCTGGAGGGGTTCAGACGGGAAAAAAACAGTCAACAGACGAATGACGAGGTGTCCTCCATAATACAAAAGCATGTACCAAAGGAAGACCAGCGAAAATGGGGGGGGGGGGGTTACTTATGTAAACGCATGCCGCAGCCGTCAGACCATTGACCTCGCATCCCTACAATGCCGGGACGGAACGATGTGCCGGGTTTTCACTGGTCCAGGCTGCTTTGCACAAGGATGAACCACAAGCTGGGAGGTTGGGGGGGGCGGGGCACCACATGGACCTTGCATCTCTCCCCGTAGGATACGCGTGAACCACGAGAAACATTTTTGGGCCGTTCGCCCACGGAGGTGTGGCTCTGTGTTCGACATGGAATTAGGACAGAACGGCATCGATGGGACTCACGATATCGTAGGTACGCGAAGTCCCCCCCCCCGCAACAGCAAATAAAAAGGTGTGCTGCGTGCGTATCCCATTGGGCACTATGTTACATACCCGCATCGCAAACGACGGCGCCCCCCTCCCTCACCTGAGCTTGAACAGGTTCCGCGTGACGGCGGGGTCCTGGTCGATCATCTTGAATTGCGTAGACAGGGAGGGGGCCCTCTGGCTGGAGTAGCCGTGGACGATCTTGGCGCACAGGGAGAGGCCGGAAGCGCAGAGGTTGAGCACGCCGGTGACCGAGGTGGGGCGGGTGATGACGGTGATGATGAACTGTGGCACGTCCTCGAGGAACACGTTGGCCAGGAGCTGCCACCCGAGACCCACGTGCTGGAGCCTGCTCAGGGGGTTGCCCTGCTCATAGGGGGGGGGGGCGTACTTATTTAATTAGGGCTTGCTGAGGGACGAGGACAGAGACGGGCTACAGTACCTGAGGTGGGGGTGCTGGGGGTTTTCAGCGAACTGGGGTTGGGTGGATGTAGGCATTGGAAAGGGGGGGGGGGGGGGTCACGACGACAAAAGTATGGCACAACAAAGAGGGACGACGACACTGTGGCAAGCCGGTCGTCCAAGACGGCTCCGAAAAACGCTATTTTGAGGACAACCTTGCGCAGCATACGCAAGTGCGTGCGGTTGCTTGTAACCTTTCGCACGACAGCCCCTTTGGTTCGCGAACTTTGGAGAGGGAACACCAATGCCTCCAGCCTGGGTAAAAATATTGCCCAACTTGATGTGCAACTGGCGCAAGCATAGATTTCATCATACTGGTACTTGATTTTGGATGTTGGAAAAAAACATTGAGAAACAAATTGTGCCGCACCTTCCACATGTTCTTGAGCTTGCTCATGAGCGAGAACTCGGTCGTGGATAGGGCCCACATGACAGTCCCGACGATCGCGAAGAACAGCGCCAGCTTGCGGATCAAGAACCTGCACCAAACAACCAAAAAACGCGAGGCGCATGTAGCGACAAAAAATCCCGCCCCCCACTCTTCTCGACGCTTCCAAGCACCACACCTTTGCAGGCGTCCTTCAACCATTGTATTCTCCCCGCAAGTTTTCTCAGAGAGCACCAAACGTCCGCCCAAGGATGGCCTCTCCTCCGCTGAAATAACAGAACGCGCCCGCAGTTAAGACTCGCTATTAATAGTGTTGGCTGAGGCTGGGGTGGGTTCTTACTGTTTTCCTAGGGTCATGCTACGAATGGCCGCAATATAGGTTTTAAGTGTAGGGGTTCTTGGTTCCTACGGGGCATGCTACGAATGGTCGCCAGTTCTTAACCGAGCTCACAAATGGTGCAGCTCAAGTTCAAAATTTTGTTTTCTTTTTTTTCGCTCAATGTCTTAACTCCTGGGTTCTTGAGCGCGGGGTCGTTCTGTAGCGCCTTGCACACTCGTGGGTGAAGCCATGGGGCACCCGTGTGTTCAAGGTGCTTTGGGTAGCTGACATCGAAGGCGGATCGGATCGCCCCGTCATGACAACTTTCCAGGCGATAGTGTTCCGAGACATTTGCACCGAAAATTTCTTCGTGCGCCAAAAAAAACAAAAAAAAACTGCAGACGTAAATGGTACAGGACATTGCAGTACACAGTAGGAGTAACCCCCCCCACTTGCAAGTTGTGGTCATCGTCGTTGTTGCTGTTGTTGCTGCTGCTGCTGCTGCTGCTGCTGCTATTGCTGCTGCTGCTGCCACTTACCCCTGCCCGGCCAAACCATACTTCAGGAACGTCCAGTCGGTGATGAGGTCGAGGTCTCCGACGAAGCTCGACAGGAGAACGATCGGGGTGATCCTGGAAAGGATAGTCCGCCGCTTCAAGACCTGCCGGTCTTTGGCCGAGAGGAACCAGCTGTGCCCCCCGGAACCCCTCCCCCCCGATGCTCCCAGGCCTCGGCTCGTTTTCCCCGGGGCACGGCGCTTGATGGCGGGACCCACTGCTTGCCGCCATCAGGCGAAACAAACGAAAAGGAAAACGACGTCATGGAAAGGCCTGCGTCGCCCTAAGGCGCCGGGGTTGCTGCTCACGTTCTGAGTAGGTTCTGATACCAGCCAAGGGGGTACGATTTGCGGACTGTCAGGGGCCAGCGCCCGGTATTTTCGTCGTGATGTTGGTCTGCTGCTGCGAAGTAGAAAATACGGTAGGTCGCGACATCGCCACCGTATTGCGGCCGGCAGGGGGTGGCGTGAGCGTGTACGCGAACCAAGATCAATCCGCCTGTCCGTCTTGCCTCCTTCTCTTTCGTCTTCACATGTATCCAACATACGTCCATACGTACCGGTAAGCTTAGATTCTATTGGTAAAGTTCGATAGACTCACGTTCTTCTCTTTCGTCCATACACCCACACGCCAATACGTACTTTTACGCTTGGATATATTTGGAAACATTCGACAGACTCACAATTTTCTCTTTCGCCCATACGCCCATGCATCCACCACATATGCCCGTACGCTCGGATTTTTTCAACGTTCGATAGACTCACGTTTTTTCTCTCATCCATACATCCATACATACCGATATGCTCGGATAATTACCCTGTAAACGTCCGATCTATACATACTCACGCTCCGTCGAACGAGCTGTAGCCGCGGCATCGCTGTTGACCGAGAGCGACCTAGTACCGGCCCCGAACCCGCCGCCGTCGCTGTTGATGGACAACGAACGAGGAACGTCGCCACCATCGCTCCCGCCGCCGCCGCCGCCGCCGCCACCGCCAACCTCTTCGTCGTCGCCCCCCCACGACGGCAGCCGTTGGTAGGATCCGGAGAAAGTTCCCCCGCCCTTGGACGCGGACAGGCCTAGGCCGGCGAGAGCCCTGGACTTGTCGCCCGGGGGCGGCGGCCGCGGGCTCCCCGGGAGCTGAAACGTCGCTAGCGGCACCGTCGCTGACGTACCCCGCCACCGCATGCTTTACGGGTTAGGACAAGACAGCGGCACAGCGTAGTGTGAAACCACCATGGTCGTTTCAAGCAGCGGAGAAAGGCGGTGGGGGGGGGGGGGGGGGTGATCGCTGGGCGGGGAAATGGGAGAAAGACAGCTTCGGAGCTGGGAGGTCGAGGTCATTTGTTGTCGAAAAGGATGAGACGCCGCCATTGGAGGGAGTGAGGCAATGTAGAGAGACTAGGACACGCATATGGGGGAAAAGGAGGACACAGGGGAAAACATTAATATTTGGAACGTGATGCACAAGAAGGCGCGTATAGTGGAAATGTTTGACTGGAACAAAGGGGCAAGTCTGACCGATCTCGGCCAAGCCAATTTGGTTAGACGAGTGCTGTGAAACATCGCTAGGATACAAGGTCGTGTCTAGCCTCCCAGCCCTCCCCCCCGAAGAAAACAAACCAACCAATGTGGACGGCAAATTGGCAACGCCGTTAATGAAGAGTCAGCAAACGTGCGGAAAAACGGCAACCCACTTGGCTATGTCAGACCTAATGCACCGCGGTAGAGACGAAGCGCACAGGTAGGTCTACTCTCGGAGATAATGGGAAAAGTAAGGCATGCCCTGTCCCATTTCATTTCATATGGCTTCGCGTCTTCCATTTTTGCCGATGCTGCCGAAAGCTTCGCAAGGATCTTTTAAGCAGTGCCCCCCCCGCCCCCCCCTCGGTGTTTGCCATCGGGGTTGGGTTTTCGTCGCTTGGCAACGACGTTGTAAAACAAGCCAATTCACTTCGTGAACTCGGCAACCAGGTTA
>FN649743.1:4360058-4408720 GCA_000310025.1 Ectocarpus siliculosus | reverse complement strand
TGCAACTTGTAGAGGAACGCAAGGAACACAAGGTACATCATCTTCAAAGCCCCCGCCTGCGCGTGCGTTTAGCGCGCACGCTCACTCACCAATGCTGGTGGGGGGGCTGTCTGGGGCCCTACCGATTTCCACGTCAGGTAATTCGAGGGGGGGGGTAGGGGGGGTGTACTCATAGTCGTGCATGCCGTAGTCGTTTGGCCATTGACCTCGCATCCCTACAAAGCCGGGACGGAGCACGCCGGGTTCTCACCGGACCAGGCTCTCACATCACCAAGCGCGAAGCGCCGTGAGGTATTTGGCGAGTCGCATGAAGGGTGAGCTGCATCCTGCTAAGGGTGTTCGGCATCTTGTGCTTACTTCCTTGCGTACGGATGACAGCTACGTATGACTTAATTTATTTTCTGGTGCTTTCACTTCCAGAGACAGTTGTAAGCACTGTGTAGCTGCCTCGAGGATGCTTGACCATTTTAACACAACGTGGTGCGATCATCCCCCGTTGCGCGGAGTGAGGTTTCTCGACCCCGCACAACATGATCTACTCGACCACCATTATGGCTACCGCCAAAAAAAAAACGAGGGAAAAAAAAAAAACGGTAACCTGGTTGCCGAGTTCACGAAGTGAATTGGCTTGTTTTACAACGTCGTTGCCAAGCGACGAAAACCCAATCCCGATGGCAAACACCGGGGGGGGGGGCAGGTGTCAGTTGCCTGGTTCACGTGCTGTTATTTTGAGAAAGGGCCGGTGCGGGAGTCGTCCGGTGCACATCGTGTGCTCTTAGATTGTTATTCCCTCGCCCGTGCGGTTCCATGACCTCGATCTACGGCATGCAGTATACCGCTTGGTGGCGAGCGGCAAAAATTATGCTCACTCTCCATATGGAAACATGCAGATAGTATTTCTGGAAACATGCCAATGCCACATTTGCCGCAGCTCTCGGGCCGTTCATGGTTGCAAGATATCGTGCGTATTCAGCGTCACCAATAAATGAGGTGGCCGGCAGCAATACGTGCACAGGCGCGTCCATCGCCGCAGCGAGGTCGTGCATCTACGAAAGGACTTAGAGGGACCGCCGAACCCCTGTTTCCCCCGCTTGCATGAATGAATGCTGCTGTAGCGTGCATGCCCCCGACAAGAAAATGTGGGCATACTCCATCAGAGACATCGGAGAAAACGTTCATCGAGTGAACAGAGGCACGGCTCGGGGTACGACGTACTCCAACTTCATTCTGAAAGCAAAACCACAACTACCTTGAATTATTGAATAACATGAGAAATATGTGCTAAATGCCAGCAAGTACATCCGTCACAAGGCGGAACGAACTCGAGTAAGAAAACAGCATCAGCAGAGGAGCAAAAGCCGATATTACGTTGAACCAAAACGCGAATTAGCAGACCACACACGGACGAGTGTCGATCGAAGTCTCTCGGGCAGGAAACGGGAGTCGAGTGTATCCCACGCCGCACATGCAACGCTGGATATACAAGATGCCTCCACAACTCTGCAGGTAAAGCACCGCAGAGGAACCGCTGATACATTCTTTGCCTACCGGTGTGAACTCTGGGGGGGGGGGGGACGACACAAACCATTGCCTCCAGCTCCGCTCCGAGAGAAAGATGGAGCGAGAGAAGCTCAAATTGAATTTGCGAGTTTGCCGTCCTTTCGTTCCTGTTCTGCTGTGGTTTCTCTTCGTACGTCACAGAGAGAGAGATTTTCTAAACAGCAAGATGTCATGGTCCGATCATGTTCCGATCCCCGGGGAACGGAAGAGCTGTGCAGCGCCTGGCATCACCTAGACGCCTCGTTCAGCGACGCGGGGCTCACAGCCAGCAGGGAAAAACCATCAGATGCATGCATAGATGAGTACAACCTCGACAGCGAACAATAAGGAAGTTCAGCTACAACAATATCATAGTCTATGTAGGCCGCACAAGAGAACTCGTGTGTGAGGGCTATTCCGCCGCGTGCCTCTATAAGATTCTTTCTGGGCGACTGGTTTTCCTTCCTGTTGCTCGAAGGGCCGTATCGTGCATCTACTCCTGCTGGCAGAGGCAGGACACAAGCCTGGGTGACAAGTACGCACGCCGCCTACCATTGGACTCTTCGCGTGTGGCCATACAGAAGAAGCAGCAGCGGCAGCAGCAGCAGCAGCAGCAGCAGCAGCAGCAGCAGCAGCAGCAGCAGCAGCAGCATTTGAAAGTATTCTTCAACCATCTCCCTTTTCCTTTCACAGGCACCACATGCTTACTGCACTTCTGCAGCAAGCTGCAGTTGCCTCACACCCAAACGCCTCGCATCTACGCAACCACCATGCGTGAAATCGTACCTCACCGATAGCTGGAGGCTCGTGCGTGGCGGAGCTCCAAGCTGGAGCAAGGTGTCGGGAGGTAGCAGTAGACAAAAGATCGCACACAAATGCGCGAGAGGGAGGAACAGGATGACAATAAATCGGAACATGGGGGTGACGCAACTGGGCTCTGCCCGGGGGCTCACATGTTGTTGCTGTGGGCAGGGCGCAGCACACACTGCACAACCTGAACACCTGCTGCACAACCGAGAGTCGTACAGTAGTAGACACAGGACATTAGACACAGGACCACACAGATTTTCGACAGGATTAGACGTCCAGGGAGAGATGCTGGGCTCCGGTATGGCATGGAGGCATTCCCGGGTTGCAGCTTCTAGGAACATGACGAGGCTCCGGAGTCACAGAGCATTTTCCAGTGCTCCCGCAGGACTGGGAGATAAGGCGGCCGGGTGAGAGTCCGCATTTACTGTCGTGCACAGCAGTAGTTGAGGTGACTGGATAGCGCACCCACGCCCACTGCCTGGAGATCCGGGTTGACATATTTCTATATATATGCATAGCAATTTTGTCTACAGGTACAGCATTCAGTGTGTGCCATCTCCATCGTCTCATCCCAAATCCACTGCTGTACGGTCAACCGCTGTACGTCGGTAGTCACTGCTTGCACTCCTACTCCTACGAGTATGTAGTTTTACTGCTGTATGCTGTCCGCGACAGAGGTAAGCATGCATGATGGAATTCGAGAGCACTGCAATGCAACGGCCGAGTGCCTTTTGAATAGTTGAAGTATCACCGGCGCGGCAGCATGGATTGCTGTTGGCCCACCAGAGCTTTGCTTGCTATGCACTGCTGCAGACTGCTGTACATGCGTGTGGTACAGTACAGTAGTACAAAATACCAAGGTACACAAGAGCAGACAGGTTGGCATGTGCACCAGCCGTGGATATGGCGGTGCTTGAGTCGTTTATAGTCGCTGCTCTGCGAACAATCGAGGTAAGTCTCCAAGAACACGGAAAAGACTAGAAATAAGTCCAGGTTTTCCTCCACTCACTGAAGAGAAGAGACTCCAACACATCGCGTTCGACTGCGGTGGGTATTTTGTATTTTGTATCTCGAATGGGTAGTCTTTCTGCGCGTGTGTTTGTTTTTCCTTACATGGAACCCGTCGTTTCAAAGTCAAAACGGAACTGTTCATTCGGCAGCATATATGTGAAATCAGTGAGGGCATTGCGATTGGTCGGTCTTTACGCCGAGTCTAACGGCGCATGACACATGCTCAAAACTATGGACTACATGTAGTAGCATCCTACAACACATCGTCCGTGAGTCGAAAACGCCGACGAAACCATGCAGACGAAAGAGAGCGATGCGCATCACCCGCAACCTACGCCTCCTTAGAATACAGTGGAATGGTTCCGCTATAACGCCGGTCGAATAACGCCGGTTCCCCTGTGTAATGCCATCGAAATAATCTGGCACAAATGAAATATTCGGTTGTTTCATGTTCTGAATAATGCGGGTTGCCCGCTATAGTGTCAGTGAAATCGGCCGGATCGCTACCGTACCTAGGCCCTGTCTCGACCAACATGGCGGTGAAACTGCCTATAAATAGAACACGCCCGGCTAGGCTAGACGCTAACTATGTAGGCAAGCACGATTATCATTGTCAGCTCAGCTCAGCTCAGCTCAAGGCTCGCGCGGGTTGTGGTGCTCCGTAATGAATCTGTAGCGTTGCGTTAAACCCATCGTTCCATGAGGTTGAGATTTACTCCTCTCCCTTTCGGCCTCCTGCTTGGCATCCTCCAGGTGGGAGTACGACCACGACGTGCTCGTGGTCGGCGGGGGCATCGTAGGCTGCACCCTGGCGTGTCGCCTCGCCAAAGACCTCTCGTCTACCACCCCCTCGACGATCGGTTTGCCTCCCCTCAGCACGGGCAAGGATGACGGTGGTGGCAATGACGTCGGCCGGCGGCGAAGGCGGCGGCGGCCAGCGGTGGGACTGATCGAGGCTCGGCCCCCGCCGTCCCTGGAGGCCGCCTTGGCCAGGGGTGCCCCGGACCCCCGGGTTTATTCTCTCGCGCCCTCGTCCGTGGAGATTCTTGGGAAGCTTGGGGTTTGGGACGAGGGAGGGGGGGTGCTAAAGGGCCGCTCGCAGCCGTTCGGGGGTATGCAGGTGTGTGCGTGTCTGTGCGTGTGTGTTGGTTAGCATCGTCTGTCTGAGCTGTATGCAAGTTCGTCGGCATCAGCGCGTAAAAGGCGGTGTGGGGCCAAGCTCCGGGAAGTGGACGTCGCCCAGCAAGCGTCTCTAGCCCTTGGCGAGAAGCACGCCAAACAAACACGCGCATGGACCACCCGTGTGTGTGGTTTTCGTTTGTAGTGCGTTGAGCGCGCTCTAGGAATCCGGCGGACCAAATGAATATCCTTGTGTGTGTGTGCATAATTCTGTGACGAAAATTCAGGGGTGTGTCGCTAAAGTGTTTAGTTTGTCGACATCGACAGCGCTGTGTAACCGGTTGACCAATAGAACGACGTCAGCGTCCGTGCGTAAAAGGCGAGGGGGGGATTTCAGAGGAATGTGCGACGCCCCAGAAAGGCAACGTTGACCTACCTCTCTACGAAACCTTTTCGAGATACACACACTGTTATATTTGCGTTTTGTGTGTTTAGCGTGCCATATGCTTTTCGACAGCATTCACACATTTACAGGAATGTAATTGTAGCGTCAATAATCCGAGGTGATACACCAATCGAACAACGTGTTGAACTCTTCTATGCAAGTGAGAGTCTGTTTCATTCGATTAGCTTGGAGATGAGACGTCGAAACGCATCGCAACGATTCTCGCACAACTCTGTTTTTCCTTCCAACAACTCCTGGTACATCTCCATCCCAACCCTGAGACTCTTTGACACCTGTAACGGCACCCGAAACGGCACCCGAAACGGCAAAGGTTTGGGACGACCGAGGAGCTGGGCACCTGCGGTTCGACGGGGAGGGGAAAGGGGGAAAGACGACCGCTCTGGGTTTCATATCGGAGCACGGCGTTATCCACTCGTCCCTCTTCGAGCGCGTGCGGGAGCTCGAGGCTGACGGGTTGGCGGAGCTGACGTGTCCTGCCCAGGCGAGAGGAAGTAATGCAGTGTTTTTAGTTGTCACGAAATGAGCAACCAAGGATGTGTACGTCTCACGCAAGGGGGCAGGGAGAGATGCAGACAGACAGACAGACAGACAGACAGACAGACAGACAGACAGACACAGACGGAGATACAGGCAGACACACAAACAGAGGCAGACAGACAGGCAGACGGGCAGGCATGCAGGCAGAGACACAACCAACACACAAGTGGGATTTGAGTGCGCGCTTGTTAACCAAGCGTTTGATACCCAAGCGCAAAACCAAGCTACTATCTACGAACCCCGGCCAGCTCCAAGATCATTCCGCTCTTACTCGCACCAGACCAACAGTCACTCGCTACGCGTTGTTCCACCGCTTACGCCATCCCCACCGCCCCGTTGTTTGCTCGCCCCCCCCCCCCTCTCTCTCCCGGTGCTACCGCGACCAGGTAAAACGGGTCACCTTCCCCCCGGTAGGGGCCGGGGGCGCTACGGGACCGTTGACAGTAACCGTCGAAACGGCAAGCGGCGAGACTAGTGACACCACCTGCCGGCTGCTGGTGGCGGCAGACGGCGGCGACTCCAAGGCAAGAAACAGGCGTGGTTGTCGGCCACGCGTATATTTGTGAGACAAGGAGGTTGGCGAAGGATAATCCAACAAAGGGAGATTCGCATGTTTGTTTTTTTTGCGTTTTCAGCCGTGGGCTAGTATTTCTTTTATTTTTGTTATTCCCACAACCACCCTTTTTTATTTTCACGTGGCATGTCATGATACTTCACATGTGTCGGTTTTCTTCCTGTCGACGCATCGGTAGTCGCAACTCGATTCCCTCTCTAGGCAAGCGCCACACCAGCCCTCAATCGCGAGGCAAGCGCCGTACCACCTCGTGCAACCCAACGACCAAGCTTGAGAGTTTGAAGGCATAAACTTGTCGCCAACGACCCCGGCGTCGGCATCGACGTCAGAATGAAACGAGCCGTGAGAAGCAGAAAATAACGTCGTTCTGATTATGTGTGGTGTGCGCATATCCCCCCGAAAACCAGGTGGCCAAGATGATGGGTCTCTCTTCTTTCGGCTGGGGCTACGGCCAGCGGGCGGTGGTCGCAACGGTGAGCATTGGTGTGTGTTTTGGCTTGGTCGCTACGGCGGTAGGCCTGCCGCCAAGCATGAAAAACGGACAACCCTTGGCGAGGACGAGGACCACCTTCTTGTTGTGTGCGCACAGCCAGCAGCTTCACCTGTTGGTTTTCATCAGTCGGCACGGCCATCCATCACCGATATGACTGTTGATTGCACACATGGTATGCTGTGGGAGAGTTTTTATTGGTGCCGGGGAGAGGTTGGGGTGCAAGGTCGTGGTGGCCTGCTCGGGTTTGGAGGACGATGGTCTACTCGATGAAAGCAGGCGTACCTAGTTCAACGGCCGCGAGAGCGCAATCGTGTGCAAACAATTCAAGACTGGTCCAGCGTTGTGGTACTTTGCGTTGTGCATCGGCGTTACTGTCTTGTTTCTTCGGTAACTTCGGACCAGCAAATCTGTCGAACGTTCGTCTACAGTCCTGCTCTTGGATGGCCTTCTTCAGGTGCTTTGTCGGATAACTGTTGGAGTTCAACCCCCCCCCCCGGGGTGACGCTTCCTTCTGTTGCTCTTCGCCCGAAACTGCCCGTCAGGTGAAACTGGCGGAGTCCCACGGTGAGGTTGCGTTTCAGCGCTACCTGTCGAGGGGGCCGTTGGCGATGCTTCCCCTCCCGGGGGGAAAGCTGGCGTCGCTAGTGTGGTCGACTACACCCGAACACGCAGAGAGCCTAAAGGTAGGCGTTGGGAGGCGTCCTTGACTTGCTCGTCTCGTTTCATCTTGTCTGACGTGCTGCTTTTGTTGTTGTCGATGATTTTGCTGCTGCTGCTGCTGCTACTGCTGCTGTTCAAACCGTCCTTCTTCCTCCGGTGTTCGTCTAGCGTCCTGTAATTTGGGTTTACTCTCGTTGGTAGCGTGAGCGATGACCCCCCCGATACCCGTCGTGGGGGATGCTGCTGCTAGAGCGAGAGAAGCGCGACAAGGTTGCGAATGAAAAAGCAAAACCTCACGACATCGGAAGCCCCTGTTGCTCCAGCAGCAGTTCTGCCTTTTGGTGTCCACATGATTCTGTGATTGTGATCATACCACCTTCGCGTGCGAGTTTTTACTGAACGTTCTTGACGTCACACATTGGCTGTCTTCAAGCCAACCAACCCGAGCAGGGCGTATGACCCCCGCCGGATACAGGGTAGACCCCCTCGTCTGTGCACTGCCCAGCCTGCCTAGCGCGATAGTAACCCCCCCCCGTCCCTACCCGATCCTTTCTACGACGGCCTTCCAGTCGATGTCTACCACGGAGTTCGTGAAGGAGGTGAACGACGCGTTGAGGCTTCCCCCGACCATCGGCACCTCGCCCTCGTCGTCGGCAGAGCCCGCGTCGTTCTCCGGAACGGTTCCTCCTTTCGCTGGCGAGCACGGGCTTTTCGGAGGCGTTTCGTCGCTTGCCGCGCTCCCGTTCGCGACAGCGAGTGCCCTGGGGGAAGGGGTCGCGAAGGGCGCGGAAGGCATCGCCGGGGCTCTGGCCGGACTGTCGCTCGGCCTGCAGGAGGGGGCAGGGGATGGAGGAAGAGGGGGGTTTTGTACCCCGCCTGAAGCCACTGAGGTGAGAGGTCTTCGTCGTCGTAGTCTAGTCGTCACAGTCGCTGGCATTGCTGTGTAGTTGATTCTTGTCAAGAATTGGTGTTTTTGTTTTGTATTTGCTCGTTGTGGGGTTGCAGTCTAGCTGCCGTGTTGCAATACTGTCGTCTCGGGCTCTCTTATCCTCTCCTACGTGCTTTTCTTGTGGTGCGCCGTTCTCTTCTCTGGTGCCGTTGTTTGATGCTGTGCTCTTTTTTCGAGCCATCAGTTTCCTTAATCAAGCCGTGCCCCTCTCTTTTCTCATCGGGATCCATTTCCGTGGGCCATGCCCTTTTTTCTCTCTCTCGCGCTGTTTTTTTTTTGTCTTTTTCCAGGTAGTGACGCCTCGACTTGGGTTTGACCTCTCCTTGAGGCAGGCGCACAAGTACACCGGTGACCGGATGGCTCTGGTTGGGGATGCGGCTCACACGGTGAGAGCCCTCGCCTTGTCTAGAGGTGTTGCTTTCTAGTTGCTGCTGGTTATG
Organism: Ectocarpus siliculosus; assembly: GCA_000310025.1. Lineage (NCBI taxonomy): Eukaryota > Phaeophyceae > Ectocarpales > Ectocarpaceae > Ectocarpus > Ectocarpus siliculosus. The sequence goes on along the minus strand of FN649743.1, from coordinate 4,400,122 downwards.
CTGTTGACGCTCCTGTTGCTGTCAACGGCGTAGTCAATGTTGTTGTTGTTGTTGTTGTTGTCGCCTTGGTTGTTTTCCTGGTTTGCGTTGCGGTATTGCCATTTGTTCCTTCGTGCAAATGGCCTGGTGTTTCTGCGAAATGTTTTTTTACACGATTCTTTGCCGGGCGTTTTAACGATCGCAATTTTCACTGTATGGAGGCACACACACACGCCTCAATCCTAGATTTCACCGGCCTTGCACGCAAGCCGCTGGCCCCAGTTGCCATGACCTGAGCCCTCCACCCCCGGTCCCGCTAAGAAAATGCCGCCATTCTGGCCAACGGTGTTTTGCTCAAGCGTGCCCTAAGTCTTGACATCGCACGGAATGTGATGCTGCATCAAAGAACGGGCAGGCATCCCTCGCCCCTTTTATCATACGTACCACCCTCCCCTCGACCTTCTGGTCCACCCTTGTGAAGCGTAGCCTGGGCCGGCGACAACCCAACATGCCGCTCCGTCCCGGTTTTATAGGGTTGCGAGTCTACCAACTACTTCCATGTGTTTTCACTAGTGCCCCTCCCCTTCACCGATGTGTGGACACCACAGGTGCACCCCATGGCTGGACAGGGGCTAAACCTGGGCATTGCGGACGCCGACGCTCTCGCCCGCGCCGTGCTGGAAGGGCGCTTGTCAGGGACAGACGTAGGGTCCAAGACGTTGCTCGGGCGTTACGAGGAGGAACGGAAGGTGCGGAAGGAGCCTCGGGTTAATCCACCGCTCTTGTCTTCGTCGCCGCAACCGTTCTTGTAACACAGTTGGAGATTTGCTGCGAATATGGGAGGAAGGGTTTGGTACGAAGCAACTTGGCCTGATTTTTTTTTTTTGCAGCGAGAACGTTTTTTTTTGCCTACATGTTGGGCGTATTTCTGTGGGTCGTGCGCCTCGGATGAGGTGCGGTGTCAAGGGTGGACTGCTAGCAAAGCCGCGAGTTCGTAGCTGCACCGCTAGACGCTTCGGGTGATTTGGCGATTGAGAGCTACGTTTGCGAACAAAATTCCTCCCCAATGATGAAACAAGAACAAAGCGCCCTCCCCCTCCTGCTTCTCCAGTGCTCCTTGTCCAGCAGTGCTTCCACCGCGCCGCCGAAAATCGACAGCTAACCAGCCCCTTCGCCCCCCCCTCTGCCCCCCCCCTTATTTTCTCAAGACGGAGGCGTTGGTGATGATGGGCGCGTTAGACGTGCTGCACCGCCTGTTCGGCTCGGACGCCCGCGCCGTCGCCGCCGCGAGAAGCGCCGGGCTGAGCGCTCTGAACGCCGCGGGGCCGCTCAAGCGCCGCTTGGCACGCCACGCCATGGGAGGGATGTAGGTAGATCCGCGCGGACGTCAGGGGTGGGGGCGCTCGGCCTTGAGGCCAATGAAATGGTTGAAGAGCGTTTCTGAGGGGGGAACGTGTGAACACTGTACGGCATGAATTGGTGGTACTTCATGGGGGAAGCACGCCCAGGAGCACCTGTTGCGGAACATGTTTTTGGAAGATGCGTTGATGGTGAGCAAGACTGGAAGATGCACTCATGATTCGGCGAGTCATCGCTCTTGCTTTGCATCGTTCGAAGGAATCCAAAAGGACCATGAGAAATTTAGTTGTCGACGTGGCAGAGGGAAGGGAGGAAACAAGCGGGACGACCTCCCGCTATTAGTCGTGGGAGCTTTGGAGAGAACAGCCAGCCGAACAAATAATTCGATCTCTCGAGCGAACAAACATCCCACGCGATGGAACTTCCGACAGGTTGGCCAGGCAACGGCTGACGCCGCGAGGAACACAACTACCCGGAGGCGGTGTATAGTATGTGACACAACGGCCGTACTGCCTCGAGCAACGGGTGTCTCTTCCCATTTCATGTCAGCGCTGTCGACATCGTCGAGAACACGATTTGTCACCAACGTCCAACACAACACAACGTCTCCATCCATACCCAGGACAAAATGGCCGCAACTGCAATTTTGCTGGGACCGCCGCTGCTTTTGCCGCCACGGAACTTTGCGCTGGTGCACCAAACCCACTTGGTACCGTTTTCTGATGGCCTACGCGAAGGTATACTGTAATCTGACCTCTCGAGTCGGTTTCTGCCATTCCCGCCACCATTTTCGATCGCAATAAACATTGCCCGCTCTGGCCGTTGGATGTCGCGGCACACCCATAGACTACAGCAATAAATGCGATTTTTCAAAAGAAACCGCTCAATATTCCATCGCTCTCTACCACTACTGTAACGTCTACTTCGAGCAAAGAGAATAGCACTACCGTACAATGGACGTGTGGAACAGCATGGGTGATTTTCCTCAGGACTACTGTAATTACACGTTGGTGATGAGTCGTCCCCGACCTCCACGTGATTCGTTGCCTCTTTCGATGTGCACACACACCGCTTGTAGTTTAGCAGGCATTTCCTCCTCTGTACTTTTCAAGGCTGCCGGGTTGCCACTGAGCATGCAGGGTTTCGGTGAGGTGTACCTCTGTTGAGTTTAATAGCCAAGCGGTAGTAAAAGATCCGACAAGATATTTGACTATCCCATTGTCCCGATCTCTCGTTATCTCATTTTCTCGGCACGTAGCCCCCGCGGCGGCGGATCAAGTCGGATCCACGATCCACTTTGCCGTCTTGTGTTGTTGTTCTGCTGTGCAACTGTGGCTGTGCTGCTGCGATCTAGCAGATCTGCTGCTCCTGCGCGTCCTCCCGCCAGAACGACTCGTCGAGGAACCATGAACCAGCAACGAACCTTGATTCAGATCTATACCACGCAATGCAGTACGTTGTACACCAAATCATGTTTTCTCACACACACTGACGAAGCACTTACGAGAAAGCGTTCCTGCTGTTCGCCACTGCTCCGCCCCCAATTCCAACCGCATCGCCAGTAGCAACGACGTCATCATCCTCAAGGGGTACCGCGAAAACAGTGTTGTTGTCGATGTATTTCGTCGTCAACCATTCCTCCCATCCCGACACCGCCGGCTCGCCGACGGCCGGCTAAACACACGAGGTTTCCGCGATGCATTGTAGGAATACCGTAAGGTTGCGAGTCAGCGCACAGGGGTGCGATCGATTTTCAAAGCGTAATTTCTCCACAACCAGGAGGGTGAGCACCTACTCTTCTCAGGAAAGGTCTCGATGGGATATTTCCAAAACCGCCCTATTCGACAGTGGTAACCTCCTGGTTGTGGAGAAATTACGCTTTGAAGATCGTTCGCACCCCTGTGCGCTGACTCGCAACCTTACGGTTGGCCCTGACGGCGCCCATGAACCCTCTCTTTCGGGATAGCAGCAGCCCTTCCGCTGCCGTGCCAGCACTACTGCTGCTGTCGGGAGCAGTTGTCCGACTATCTCGAGCGAGGAATCTACGGCCGAATGATTTCGTGTAAGAAGCAGCAGCAACGTGCGGCGTGGCTGTCGGTGACAACGGCAAGGCTCATCATCATCATCGCCAGGTCAAAACCAGCAGCACTGCTGCACCAGAGGAACGAACCAATGCTCATCCTGACTAGGGCGGCAATGGAGGCGCCACGCGAGCAGCAGCAGCTTCTTATGACTGCGTCTCATCACACACGCGCGTGTATAGATCTGCATAGCAGTGGGCAGACTACAGATCAAGCACGACGAAGCGTGTCGACGCGTTGGCGACGCCACGAGCGGAAGCTCTCCAAAGCATGCGGGTAGGGGATGGGGGCTGCTTACCTACCAGAAGGCGTTCCTTTGTAAATAAGAAAACATGTGAAACGGCTCGCAGAGCATATTTCGTCCGCACTTCTCTAGCACGACCTGCTGCTCTCTTGGTGTCATCGAGAGCCAAGGCTATGTAGATCGACTCCGAGAACCCAGCGCCTACATCACCGAACGCAGATAGACATCAAGCGCCGAAAACAAGATCCCAGCGCGTTTTTTTCGCCTTGCGAATGACCAATGACTCGTGTTGGTGGTTTCTTCGCCCTTTTCGTCGTCCTGAAGTACATGGGAGTGAGCAACCTTGCTCAAGCGCAAGACGTGTCTGCGCTTCGGGAGGCGGTGGCTACTGCTGCTGAGAACGCCGCCGCGTCAGCACAGCAATGCGCCGCACTGGTAGGTGCATTTTTGTCTAAGAGGGAAGGGCGTATGTATGGCACTATCGTGTATTCCGGTAGACTGCTGTAGATGGAGAGGGAGGAGAGGGAGGCAGAGAGAGGGAGCCAAAGACGAAGAAAGAGAAAAGATACAGAGGGCGATGTTGCCGGACGGAATTACATATTACATGACAGTTACAGTTATGTCGCAATTTTCCGGGCGCCACCACACAACTCACTCCACTATCCAAGTCGTGCATATTGGTATGTCGTTGGCGCTGCCAACAGCCTGCCCTCACCACCGGTTCGGTTGGGGAAGAGGCGACAGACCAGCAGCACAAGCAGGTGTTGTTGTAGAATCCTGGCAGCAGCAGCTAAAAACAAGTTAACATCAGTCGGGGTACGCTCTGTGCCAGCATGTTCGACGGCATTTATCTTACCCACGAGGCGACTGATTAGCTGCGTAAACTGTGGTTCAGTAAACCTACATACAGTTCGTGGACTATCGCAATATGCGAATCATAGCACCTAACAACGAGCATACGCTAACACCAAAAATGCCGAACGATAGCAATCGCCAACGTTCTCGCCGTACTCTCTGTACCCCCACAGCCCCCCTTGGCCAACAAGCGGCGATGTCCCTCTGCCAGAGGCGATCACCATGAGGAATAGTCCAATGAAGTCGACCGTTTCTCGATGATTAGACTAGGTTTGACGTCGCAATTTTCAGGAGAATGGGAAGACGTACATCAGTCTGAGTTAGACGTCGTGTCCTGGCGGGTGAGCAGGGGACCGAATCCATCCCTCGGAACGGGTTTCTAGCTACGCGGGGTCATCCCCTCCCCCGCCAGGATTCGGCGTCCTTTTGCGACCGGTGCATGCCTTCCCCTTTCTCCTGAGAAAGACACATCAAATGTAAGAATCGAGATGAGGTAAGCTCATTGGACTATGTCCGTATCAGTGGCAGCATACACGGCGGATGGACATGCCCCCTGATCAGAGTTCAGTTATCGATTATGGTCAGGGGGGCGGTCGGTAGCCAGGAGCCGATCCGCTTCTGTAGGGACGGGAGAGGGTGATGATTTTGCGCGAACCGACAATTGCACCAGTTGGGGGCTACAACAAGGTCACTATGAGAAACCACGACGTGCGTTGTACACGCCGGTGCAGCGAAGCAAGTGAAAGAATGCGGTCACCTTTGAGTGGACGTTCTAGAAGAATGTGATCACCTCCGAGAGGAAATTATTTCACCGGTAGAATTTCCACTCGAAGGTGATCACACCTTGTTTTCCCTTCGCCGGCTTTAACACCTAACTTCAGTTTCTCTCCAAATGGCTCGCGCGCATGCGTGTCTTTCTACCACACGTGTTTGCATGCGTAGACTTGACGTACGAAGTGCGCCCTATTCAAACGTTGTATCAAGCCCCCAACAGCCCGAGGTGCATTTGTAGCCTTTTCAAGCACGATCGAGCCTGCCTTCTAAGCCGGGTGATACGGGAACAGAGTTCGCAAGTGATTGATTGATATCGACTTGTTTTTTGTGTTCCAACGTCATTGTCTTGAAAATCTCCTGCACGAACAACAGGTCCGGGATGTCGACAGCCCAGTAGGTATTTCGGTGGAACAGGTGCCCGATACCGCTGCAGATACTGCTGTCAACGACGACGCTGATGAAGGACTTCACGAGGGCAGAATGGCAACGGATGATAACCACCACAGCGGGAAATACGACGCCCCCTGCAGTGTAGACGTCGCGGGGTGAGATGCTGCGTTTGAGTTCAAGTGCCGTTGTTTTACACGCTAGGCATTTCCGCCGGTGCATCAGAAAACGAATGCAGACCTCCATACGCAGCAACGATGCAGTGTTTTGTCTCGCAATTGCGACAAGTAATTTCCGCTCCCGGTGACTAGGAAGAAGACTCATGCCACCTCCATGCAGCCCCTGCCCCCCTTCGGGCTGCGCGCGAATTGCAAAGAGGGTACCGAATGCTGATCCACGGGGAAGTGTGGCCGCCGATATCCTGTGCTGCGCTTTCGACCGAATCTACATTCCAATCCAGCAGGGGAATGCCACAGTTAGCCAACCCACCGAACATCGACAACCTTGGCAGTTAGTGACTACAGAGGTGATCGGATTCTCAGTACAAAGTATCGATGGCCGTAGGCGTGTGGTTCTACTTTCCGTGCCCTCTCTGCAGGTTGCCCCCAGCCCCAACCCCTGCTGGTATGTGCATGGAGAAGGATAGAAAGGGACCGACCGCATATGCTTAGCAGCTAAAATATAAGGTCAAACTAAACCACCAAGAAAAGGGACAAGAAAAAACATGTGTTTCTGTTTGCGGAAAAAGGTATGGAGAGTCCGAGTGATGGTAGTTTCTCAACTGGGGATCGACACGCATGCGATGGCAATGGCCGAGCAGTTAGAGCAAGAATTAAACGAGTCCACGCCTCCTGCCCTTCCGGGTTTAGTGGGCGTTTGCGCCCCAACACCGACCAGTTCATTCAGTCGAAACGGGGGTGAGCTTTCAGTCCGTGTGGGTAATAATACACTCAGCCAGCCGTCGGTTGAAGTTGAGCACCGGAGCCCTGGTGTCCTGTTGTTTTGTCCGGTCTGGTCAACATGGCGCTCAGGCATAAATTGCTTTTGAAAGCGTCGGTGCTCGCGAAGAAGACGTCCGCCACAACCAACAATGTTTTATACCCAAAATGCCGCCAATGGTTGGTTGCACTTTTGAACCAGGCTCGGTGGATCGACTACCTTGTGCTTCGAGGATGATGGGCAGGACGTCAGTGACTTGCTCGTCGTGAAGTCTCCTGGCAGCGATCAACGTGACGTGTTGGCGTCCGCTTCCGCACAGATCGCCCCGATCGTCGATGGCAACGGCGACAGGTGACACGGAACCTGAACTCTGGGAGTGGTCCTGATGTTAGATACAAAGTCTCGGAAATATCTGTGGCGGCAAGTTGAGTCTCAGCCTGCAGCAAACAAGCGCGTCTGACGCTTTGCTCCTGGTTGATGCTGTGTGAATGAGATCTGAATCGGATTCTGGTCCAACCTAAGCCGAGGTCCCGTCGATAGTAAACCAACCACCCTCCCACCCCCCCTCTCTCGGTGGAAGCAGCCCGAACCTACCGGTCGTGCTACCACCACACGCGGCCGCTGAGAAGGGTCCTGAACAAGATGACGGGCCAGAAGGCACAGAAGTGGAGTCACAGCGCCTCCCAAACCAGGACGAAGCATTTACCAAGGGAGATCATCCCGAAGAAGAGGCCATGACGAACGGACTTTCTCGCCCTTCCTCCTCAAGCCAGATCGGAGCGCGCCATGTTGCAACCCATGATGAGCCTCGGGTTCGTGGCGATTCAGCGCCTGGAGCACCCGCTTCTGCTGCCTCGGACATGTTGTCCAGGGTGGAATACAAGCACCTTGGCATTGCTGTGGTCGGGTTGTTGCTGTTGGTTCTTACCGTCAAGAGCAGGGTCGGGATGAAGGTGGCTGCTGTGGCCATGCTGGCGATGTCGCTGGCTCGTGGTCGGGTGCCGCACGGGCGCGCGGCGGACCCAAGGTACCGGCACCCCTCCCGTGTGGGGCGAGTGGTGCTTGTGGTGAAGATCGCCATGGTGGATGGCCCGAGGGCGTTGGTGTCGTGGGTGTCAGAGCGTGATTGGGTGAGGTCAACATCCGCCTGGACGGGGGGCATCCGCACGTACGTCGCATTGGCGGCGTTCGGAATGTTGCGGTCAGACGTCACAAGCAGGATCAAGAACTGGGTGGCTTCGTTGCTTACGCGGGGGTTCTCGGTTGTTCGGAACCAAGTGTCGCGAGCACGGGCGGTGGACTCACTGACCTGGCTCTCTATCGTCGAGGAGACGTGGATGTCTCTTTCGGTGGTGATCCTGGCGGCCACGTCGAAGATCACGCCGATAGATGAGTCCAGCCCATACATGAAAGTGATGTCAAAATCTGATATGGCTAAGTGGAATGCTTGGTGGTACGACTACCGCTGGGTGGTTGTGGGCATGTTGATGCCGCTCTTTCTCGGCGTCATGAGGATGGTCACGAAAGACATTGTTTCTATGACTTTGCTGGCGATGTGCCGAGTTCGGGGTCGATTGCCGCAAGGACGCGCGGCGACGCCATACCACTGGCACACCATGCGCCCGGCGGTGGTGGCAGTTGTGGCGAAGATCGTTGTAGTCGATTGCCTGGGGGGGCTGGTGTGGTGGGTGTCAGAGCAAGTTGCGGCGAATTTTGTGTCTGGCTGGAGGGAGGTCTTCTGCTGGTCGGTCGTGCTGGGTTCCGGGGCCTACATGCGCTCGTATACTCTTGACGTCATAAGTAGCATCACGAACGGAATGGTTGCCGTGGGTACGTGGGTATACTCCACCATTTTCCACAAGGGGTCGCCAGGGCGCGGGGCGGAGCCACCGTGTTGGCACCCCTTCCGCGCGGTGACGGCCATGTTCACTGCAGGGTTGGTTGCGATGGTCGTTGACCGTATCGCTGAGACAGATGGATGGAGCGCATCAGTGGTGTGGGCTTCACGCGGGGTCACCGTGTTTCGGAGTCGTCTGCCACTCACCTTTCAGCTGGTATCAGTCTCGTGGAAGACCTTGGGGGTTGCTGCGGCTGCAGCGGGATTGATGGCCTGGGTGATGGTGGTGTACGTGGCGGCAGCTGGGCTTTTCTTCGTATGCACCAACCGCATGACATTTCCGATTCGAATTCTTGTCCGGATCTTCGAGCTCTACGACAAGTGGGGAGAACCCAACACCGTTCAGGTGCGCAAGTGGCGACGTGTCGTTGGACCACGTCCGATCACCAATAGGCCCTAACAGCAAAATCACCGGTGTTTGTTGCGTCTACACGTTCGAGACGAGAAACAAACATTAACAGATCGGCTACAGTTCGCTGTAGAGACGTGTACGTTCCAGACAAGGATGAGTCGCACGACAGCATTCTGTCACTCACTCCCACAATCAACAGTCGGTGGTATTTCGTGTCTGTGTCAACCTTTCTAGCGAATATTGGGATCGCTCTCGTGAAACGTGAAGCGGCGATCGAGCCCCAATGCCTTCGTTCGCCCCCCCCATCGAGCATAGGCAATCACCTGGACCCATGTGGTATATTATTTACCGCTGATGTACTCTTAACAAATATTTCGGTTTTTAAACCATGAGCAAATTGTGCAAAAGAGTTGTCTTGCGCTCCAAGGGTCTTGTACGAACCCACGTGTGGTTCGTAAAGACTCGAGTTCTGGGAAGCGCTGACTCCGAGGATAAAAAGGGACGTGTGTTCTACGATGGTGATCCCCAGTCACTCTCGTTCCAACCATCGTCGGGGCTACACTAAACACCGAATTTCCTCACTCCCCTCGTGCCACCTGTTTGTTTGGCAGCTCCGCGACGACTTGGTCGGCAGGATATACCTCATGCTCGTCCTCCCCCGACGTCTACGTTCCTTTGGGTTAGCCTCCTCGTTTGGGTGGTCGCCATTGCGGTCGATAATGTTGTCGTTGTTCTCGTCGTCGTTGCTGGTGTTGGTGTTGGTGTTGGTGTCGTTGTCAGTGTCGATGTTGGTATCGATGTCGCTGTCATCGTTGTTTGTTGATGTTCGTTCTGTCGGTCCTGGTGCAATTGCTGTGGATGTTTGTTGGATTGTCGTCGCCGCTTTGGTTGCTGTTGATTGGTGTCGTGCATGACCCCAATACTACGTCTTCTTCACGTGCCTCAGACGCTTGAATAGCCAAAATCCAAACGCCTCAATGACATGTAGTGCTTGCACAAATAATGCTAGAACAAAGAGATGAGACATGCAGCGGTCAGATCGTGCCGGGAACCGGTCGAACTTGGGCGGAAGCCAGTTAATACAATAGCATTACAAGCGATGATCCGACGCCCAACTGTTCTCCTCGGTTCCCTTGCCTCCGTCAACCGCCTCTAAAAAGCTTGAACCAGCTTTGCGGGAACATGAAGCTGGCTCTTCATGTGGGGCTGCACCGCAACGTGCTGTGGCAGGCGTACGGCACCAACGCGAGCCTGAAGGCGGCAGTTTTCTCGGTACTCTCTCGACTTGAACCTGGCGACGACTACACGCAGGTGCGTTGACCAATCGACGAAATGCGTTTCCTCACGGGCCGAACACGGTAGCACGTTCAAGGAGAAGAACGTTGTACCCAAGTGCGAACGCGCACGGCAGTTTCACAGAGGAGACACCTCTGCCACCGCCGCTGTCCTGGCTGGCTACGTCCTTTCGCTCAAGTGCCCCCCCAACAACCGCGCGCACCCATCCGGAGCCCTTTCCTTCCTTGTGTGCCAGGTTTTGCTCGTCGCGCGGAGTTTACAAGACGTGTTTGATCTCTCTGCACGTTTCCAGACGTTCGCTGACGTTACCGGCACAACTATCACGGTGGGTGTCTCAAATTGTTGGCACTATCACACACGATGGACTTGTAGCTCGTTGCTAACCTGCTTGAGTACAGAACGTACGTCAAGGAACGGCGCACTTCCTCATGATTCCAAGCGCTTTGGCATTGTCACGTTGGTTGATTATTTTGTTTGTGGGCATGGGTCGCACTCCGTTGCCGGAATATGCGCTGCTGTTCTTGCCCTCCGACAACAATCGCGTGCGGTGGACGCGGTGACGACAGGTTTTGAAGGCGCTCGGAAGCCACTGGGAAGAAGAGGTGCAAGCGCAGGTGGTCATCGGCACCGCCTCGACGCTCTCCATCCTTCTGGATAGAGCCATTGTCAACCCGGCCAATGTACAGGCATTCGTGGTTCACCTCGGCTACGACGAATCAACGGTAGGAGTGCTACAGTAGTGTCAGGGCCTATATAGACGAATGTTCATGAGTTCTGTTTCGAATTTTGTTTGCGTGCTTTTGGTGCCCGCGGGGGCAGGGGGAGACCCGTAGTCCGTAGGGCAACGCAGGTCGTGTTTGGTGCTCTCGTGATGCCCAGAAATGCCATCTGTGGACGTACCTGGCCGACGGATGATATTCTTAGCCAGAAGGACCCTCCACGGGGGAACCAAGAGGAAGGGTTGCGTTCTTCGAATTCACGAAATCATCCCGGTGGGAGAAGGTTGCGGGCGAGTTGTTCCGAGCAGCGAGGCACTTCGTGCACCCCCAGAACAAACAAAAGATACACCACGCCCAGCTGCAGGTAGACCATAATCTATTTCGCCCCGAAGGTTACGAGCCTAGCAATGTCAAAGAGCAGCAGGAACAACCCGCAACGGCACTAATTTTGATGAGGCACTGTAGATGGTCTCCCTCTTTCCTGTATGTGTCTCTGTTGTGCTTCGCTTGGCACAGACGTTCTTCGAGAGAGCACTCTGCAACAGCCAGCCCCGCCCATCTCAACGTAAGAGCACAGTTGAAAAACTTGATGGTGCCTCACAGACCTGCGGACGAAACCGTCGGGTGAGGAGTTTACGTGGTATGGTGGTTGAAATTTCTCGCGAAACATGCGTGCGTGGTGCCGTACCCAACCCAACCCCTCCATCAAAGACCTCGCAGAAGGATCCCCTGGAGAGCATCGAAGCCCCCTGCCTGTCCATCAAGCGCATGCTGCCTGGCACATGCCAGTCAATGGTCTTTGCTGGCGGCTATTGCAGGTTTGAAGAAGATGGAACGCTGCCGTGACAGCTTGTCGCCCCCGCAACGTCGAGGGCGTGCGTACCGGTTGCGATGCTGAGTGTCCTCCGCGTCCCACATTCTTATGACGACGTAATCTGATCCATTTGACACACGGAACCACCTTTCGGGTGGGAGTTGGAGGCTGGAGGCCAAACCAAGTGCAACAGACACACCTGTCGATGTTTGATTTTTCAGTCCAGGTCCCATTCATATTTCTGGCACTTTTCTCGCGTGTCCAGCGTCGTACCTCCTTCGAGTGCAGGACACTGCATCCCCCCGGTTGGGATATCCCATTGGCCTTGTTGATGAGCAACGATGGACAGCCTGCGAACCTTCGTCTAGCCGGGTTGATTCCCTGCTTTCGCCCCCTCCGTTCCGTTGCCAGTTCCCCCCGCGAATCTGACACCGTCCACACTCGTCCTTGGCATTCCGGCAGGGGAGTCAACGACTTTGCGACCGGACTCGCGCCCTCACCTAGTGTGTTCCGGAGCCTCAACCTCAACGCCAGGCCGGTAGGTCCCGTCACCCTTTTACGCCGATGCAACGGATAGGGTCCGTACACACACAATTGTCGGTTCAATGTTCCATTCTCCTGCAACAGCCCCGCATTCCAATATGTAGGTCTAGATTCAAACAACGATATCAACAGCGAACGCCTTACCAGAATTGGTACGTAGTTGTGCCTCATCGTTTGACGTGCGTTACGCATGAAACCCATGAAGGCACACATTTGTTCGGACACACAGCGGTTGTTCAGAGTACGCGCTACGCCTAGGCGTTCCAAACCACCTGGGTTACACTGTTGCCTTGCCTTGGCACCACATTGTTGGAGATCAAGAGTCGGGACAAGGTACCACAGCTTATACATAATAAAGGTGCTGTGCCTTAAGGAGCATTACCCCCTGTCCACCAATATAGATTTCTCGCTTTTCACCCGAGCGTCAACCACGGTGATGGTGGCCGCGGTTACTATCTGACTGTTCTTGACGGCAACAATTATTGGTTTACGTTTTATGAAAGCGCGAGAGAGAGTCCTTGCCCGGTATCCGTGTGAGAGAGAGACTGAGCGTGTGTTGGTGTTTCCTGGGGACCATTGTTTACCGTAAATATTTGTCCCTGCGTGTGTGTGTGCCAGTTTGTTTTTCAAAGTCCGTCCGTCCGCCGTGGAGATGCGATCATGATATTACGAGAGGGGCGGGGTTGGTCGGTGCAGCGAGACGTACATGCGTTGGACCGGGGCGCTAATGAATGTAGCCATTGTGCAGTCAGCACTGCCCGCGAATGACTGATGATACTGTAATCAAATAATCCATCCGTCACTTACACGAATTTGTAGCTGAATCGCCCCGAAACAATGACATCATGACCGTGACTGACGCAACCGGTCAACCATGGAATTTTCGACCGAAAGGAAGTGTCCTCTAAAACAAATTGACCAATGAGAAACCTGCGGGCACCTTTTCTCTCTGCAGGACATAATTAGGTCATACATTGATTCTTTGGAGGATGACGACTTCAGGAACGAAGCCACCACTTACCTTGGAAACGATGCTTTGCTTCAAACGAGGGCGGCCAACAGGCTGCAGATTTGTCTGAAACTTCTATCGGCTACGCCCGGGGTAAGGACGGACTTTGTGAAACTCGACCTGCACTGCCAAGCATGCTTTCCCGAAGGTCTTGCAGGAGAGCACTTCATTTGCCAATTGGTTTACACGTAATGGCAAAGCTTTGGGTTTCGGAACGTTTTCGTAGCACCTGCCATTCGGTACGTCAGGGCTGTACAGCCAGATCCAGCATGTCGGCTGCGCTTCGCTGCTGCCGATGCCTCTCGACGCCGTCCTCCCAACTCCCGCTGCAGCGTTTGCATGCCCACGTTCGCGACGAAAACTCCACCTTCCGTTGTGTGCTCTTCGACGTCTTGCCGCCGTGTATCAGCTTCAAGAGAAACCCTGCTCGTTAGGGAGGGCCCTCTTCTCGGCGTGGGCCTTTACGGCTGTGTGGTACGCAGGGCAATGGGTGATGCCGCTGGCCCTCCCGTCTTTGACGTCCTCCGCCCCTGCTTTCGTCCGGGTGCTCAGCTCATTCGTTTGCGGTCTACCGGCGGCGACGGCGGAGCTGTTGGATTGGCTCTTCTACCTACTGATTGTCGTGGTGACGGCGACGGCGGAGCTCTTTGGTTGGCTTGTCGTCGTGCTGGTTGTCATGGTGGCGGTGACACTGAAGCTGTTGGATTGGCTTCTCTACGTGCTGTTTGTCGTGGTCTTTATTGAACTGATCACTGGGCTGTGCGCCCGTGTCTGCGATCTCGTGTGGCTGCTGAAGGTTTTCGCCAGCTGCTTCTGGGCGGAGCTGACCGTTATCTCCTTCACCAGCAGACTCCTGTGGTTCTATTTTCGGCGGAAATGAATACGTTTGTGCACGAGGGGGTATATTGTTTGACAGGAACACGGGATACGATAGAGGGCCACGTCCGTGTTGTTCGACCAACTTTTTTCACAACGGTGTACGAGTGTGAATCTATCTTGCGAACCCCCCCGACAAAATGAGCTCTCGTCGGCAAGGAAGGGTGCTTCGTGTGGATGTACTGCTGAGGACAGAAGAAAATTCCTATTCTTACACGTACGTGTGGCATGCAGACGTGTATTTGGTTCGCTTTCGACGCCGGGAAGCCCCTCTTTTACCTCCGCGTGGTTGGCCTAGTCTCATCATTTTTCTTTGTTTAGCCGACTTGCGTCATTTTCAGGGTTCATGAACGACATATCTCTCCAGGCTTCATGTTGGGATGGAACTCTCTTCACTTTCACTCCAAGCGACGTTTGGTAATTGCGGATTGTCTCCATGGGCCGAATAAAATAGTTGAAGCGCCGTTGATGGGGAGACACGGCAGTACAACATGAAATGGCCGTCCTACCTGAAGGGAGCACGTCCATGAGCACTTGCTCAGCATGATTTCGGAAGATGCGTATACTTTGATGCTGTGTAGAGTTAGGGTGAGACTGATGTTGTGAAGACTGGGGGGAGGAACCCATGTTTGAGCGAGTCATCTCTCCTCTTGCGTTGTGCGAAGTCTACTCGATGGATTATCTGTAATTTTCTGGACAACGAAAGGGCGTGAAAGGACGACATCTCATCGGGTGTAAATTACAATCTAGGCTACCTCCGCTCGTCGCCACAACTTCAGAGAATGTGAGCACCGAACTACTGTAACTTGGTTGCTCGAGCGTGCAAGCATCCCACGCGGCGCGAATTCCGAAAAGCGGACCCAGCAACAGCCCGCGCTGCGCACAGTAAACATCGAAGCCAATATCGCGAAAACAACAACGCTACAACATTTTCAACACGAAGAGGTGGTTGTATTTACATGTCCAAATGGGCCGGTGACATGTAGGAGTGCAACACGCTCTACCCCTTCACATTCGACCTCAGCGCTGTTGCCACCGCCAAGAACACCAGCATGAACATCCAACTCGCGTTTCCATCAAAACTCCGCGCAATGGCCGTTGTTGCTAGGACTACATGTACACCGCTGCTTTTGCCAAGAGGGGACGCTCACGTTCCATTTCGGCGTGTGCTGACAAAGGCACACAGACACCTATTCCTCAATGACATCTACTTCTTGTTTCACCTCCCCCCTCTGCTACCTTACCCTCTCGTACCCCCGCCTGACCTGACCCCTGGGGGTTCCACCACCGTCATCAACGCATCCCCTGTATCCCTGACCACCTTGGACGTTGTTGCCGTCACCAAACCGATCACCCGCCCGCCTAGATTGCCTCGTTTTCCGTCGGAACTGCTCCCTACGGACGGCCTCATGGTTGCAGCGGAGGTGCGGGCGGGCGCGTTGGCGGAGGGGAGGCCGGATCGAAGCTTTGCGGACAGCTCCTCGCTGATTCCGCCGCCCATCGAACTCCATGACGTCAAACTGTTGCGCCGCCTGCTGTAGCCGCTACCACGGCCGCTGTTGTTGCTGGGGTAGGAACCGCGTCTTCCTGCTCGCGGCGCTGTATTTCTTCAGGTTGTGTCTGGCCCGCATCCGAGGCCGCGACACTCTCAAAACCATAATGAATCACATGGACGAAAGGTGAATAGTGTAGTACCAACGACAAAAGGCGATGGGTAAGAACAAGAGAGGAGGACAGAGATGCGAAAACAGGATATTGTACAACCATGAACTGTCAGTCGGTGGTGATGTCAGGGTTGCTGAGATCGCACGCTTTAAGCAGTAGTTGTCTGACAGCAGAAAGTACTTTGTTGTTGATGGTACCATCACACCAAGACCAGCACCTGCTGATGATGACCCTGTCAGCAACCTTTCTGCTGCTACTACTGCCGCTTCCCGTTGATCGTCGCTGCACGCATCTCGGAGCTGTAGACTAGTCTTGCTGGTCGCCCGCTCGCCTACCCCCGGACCTCACGTAAGGTACATGTACAAAACAGCGACAGCCGGGCGGGAAACAAGATCGACAAATAAGGAGAGAGGTGCGGTGTGACGATGCGAATTGCTGGAACGAGTACATGTAGTTGGCTAGGGCGGGGAGGCGATGGTCAACTGGTCAACCGATCCACACGGGACTGCCGTAGTTCGTTGGTTCATCCAATTTGAGCTCGTATTTTGAAGCACTGCTCGGAGCCAATGACTAGTGGTTGGTCCTGCTGGATATTCGCCCCTCGCCCCTCGCTCCTCGCGGCTGCCTTTGTCGGCCCTCGCCCCTTGCCGGCTCACCCGCTTGCCTGTAGGGTTGGGCTCGTAGGGTTGCTAAATAGGTGAAATATTACGGACGGTTCAGTTTTTAAATATGTTTCCGTTCGGGCCGATCCGAACCAGACATTTCCACCGCGTTAGGGCGCTCTCCCTGTTTCCGCCATCCTCGGCCCTTGGAGCTTCATCTCCCTCAGAGAGCAAGACAAGGTAGTGGACCATCGCTGGGGCAGCGACTGAGAATTTGAAGAAGAGAGTTAGGATTTGTTTCCCCGATTATCGTTGGGGGGAAGATAGATATCGAAGGAGGCTTTGTGGACCACGATCTCCTTCACCGGCAACTCGAAGCAAGCAACACGACTGCTGCTTTGGTGCAGGAGACAGGATGCTGCTGAGAGGTACGAGTGGTATTGGTTACTTACGTACCACGGTGTATCGAACAGGGTGTGTGCCCTGATATCAGCAAAGAGCTCAACGTAAGCTCTCGTTGCTTGGCTGCACGAACGCGCTTGTGTGCCGCACGAATGGTCGGCACATTTATTCAGTACAGAACAGCCAATGGTACGGCGGTATGTACATGCGCGGGAACACATGAGCGCGTCTATGCCGCCTGCACCACCTATGCGCTATCGTCTCAGCTCCACGGCACATACACTTTGATACCATCACACTAGAATAGTGGCTAGCCCCACTCCCACCATACTACTGCTGTTGCATTGTAGAGGCTTGTGGAAAGATGAGTTCTGTCTCGCTGGGTTATTGATTTGTGTCACGGGTAACCTCACAAACCTACAGCAGTAGTCTACTGGGAGGTACAGCAATGGTTTTTGGGGTTCAAATCTCTGTCGGGAGTTAATACAATTTGACCTCCTTAAATTGTTTTAAACATTGCCAGGTCGAAAGGGGCTCCGTCGGCTGGCGACAACAACAGCAGCTACAGCAACCACCACCACCACCCGAGCAATATCGCTACTGGACCTGCACATCGCACGGGGGTTCTCCGGGTGAGAGATTCCCCGGTCTCCAAGACCCGGGTTGTCAACAACTGAGGAGGGTCGGTGGTTGCCAGGGCGGGTGTGTTAGGTTGGTAGCTGCAAGTAACTTTCAGGACCGTTGTGCCCGCGGACGCGTCTCATGGATTGTTCGACTGGGTCAAAACAATTACGAATCGATCGAAAACACCGCCTCTTCCGCCCGGAGCCGAAGAGGTCGGGGAACCTCTCCGAGGGCATTTCATTGAAGAGCATACGTCCACAACAAGTGAACCCTAGTAAGAGCTCGGCTGGGAGATTAGTTTGCTGCTATGTTTTTTGTCCAACAGTCCTGTCCAAGCGGCAACAAGGGGTTTGCAGAGAAGTACTGCTGTCGCGAGCTATTGCGCGTTCGTTCAGGTTTCCTCCGAGGATGGCAGCTTGGGGAGAGGAAAAGATTTTGGTGGCTTTCACGTGGGAAACTATCCACTTTGAGACTTTGCACTAGGAGTCATGTCATGTAGACTTGGGCATGAAATCTTGAGTGTTCGTTGCATTGGAAGCCGAAGGTATGGCTGAACGTGTGATAAGTCAAGCTTCCATGCATGGCGTTCTGAAGATGCAACCTTGTTGGCTCTTGCAGTTGAGTGCAGTGGATCACGCCTTGTGGCTTAGTAGTACTATGGCAGCATTCGTTCCCTCAGTACACGCAAGATTAGTGACCTGGGCGAAATCTTTGAAACGCCCCAACACCTGCACTGCAATCTAAGTTTGATTCCAGCATCTCTTCGTCGACGCCAATAAGGACACCGGCTTCCCTCGTCAGGGGGAGGCCCGAATCGCAGTAGTCTTTACCCACTACAAAGGGGCTGGCAGTTTTCTTCGTTGAGATTTAGCTAAGGGGGGGGTCTCGGAAGAGAGAGAGGAAAGATAGTGCCGCCCGAGGGGCGAGGGAGACCAAGCCTGAGGGTCTCGGATTCCCCAGCTCCGCAGGTGGCGTCAGGAGGGACGCATCCGTAGTGGTTCTTACTGATCAACCATCAGCAAGATCCTCCGCTCGGATCGCATCTTGGTCCTACTTTTATGTGTGCAACAAATGTTACAGCAGTCATCCACATTCCAGCGAAGGTTAATTCCCCCCGAAGCTCAACTGTAGCAATGGTGTCCTTTTTTTGAAGGAGTGCCGTAAGGATGCGAGTCTATGCACGTGTCGGTGGCATCAAACGATGCGTAGTTCCAGCAAGAACAAATGATTTAATTCGATTTCCGCACCGGTATCGGCGTCATCACACCCCAGTGCGATGACACCGGTACCAAGTGGTTCCGATGGACTTGCTGCGATGCTCTTATCCGCATCATTCGCAACGTACGTGGAGCAGAGGCCATATGACGCAAGAAACGGGCAGACCAGCCTTTGAATCGCTACGGGGGGAGAGGAGAAAAACACAATTCGCGCGGTACGCAGAATGCGTCATGACTCTCACGGCGTCATCAGCGCACCAATGCCTGCACAACAGCAAGCCCCGGGCCCCAACGTATTGTGCAAACAACCCACCGCCCCTACCTTCTCCCGAGCAACGGTCGAGCCTCCCTTTTTTTTTTGCGGTTGCTCGTCAGGTCGGCCAAATCAAGCAGCAACAAGGCCAGCGCCAATGGCGGAGGCCAAGCCCGAGGAGGAGGAGGAGGAGTTGCTCACAAGCAAAGGCAAAGGCGACCGGGAGCAGGCAAGAGCGGAGCGGGGGGGACGGCGGTTGGGCGGGCGACCAAGGGGGGGTCGTCCGGGCTCTGGATGAGACGCCACCTCAAGGTTTGCGCTCCTTCCTTTGGAGGCGTCGTCTTTCGGTCGCACCGAGTTTCCGTTTCGGCTCGCCCTCGTGTTTTGAGCCCATGCCTCTAGTATCCGTTGCGCACATGCTCCACTATTTATTTTCTCTGCTGCCCTACCGTGTGCCTCTAGCCCGTTTCATGTGGTTTGGGTCGTGTTTCTCGCGCTCTTGCCCATTCGGTCGTGCCGGGTGCTCTCTTTCCGTTGTCTGACCTGTGGGTCAACCCCTCCTCAAGGTAACTGATTTTTTGGTTGTCCGGAGATGTTGTATAGGGGAGCTGGGAAGCGTCACTTCCAGCGTTGCCGTATGGACAGGTGCTTTTTCGGCGCTCCTCTGTTCTTTCGGCATCTGCGCGATAGAGTAGTCCATCTTCATGGATGTTGACAGTACTGTAGGCACGCGGAAAATCCTTGACTTGGTAGCTATCCCGGGGAAATAGCTGCCCACCCGTAGGGGTGTCTGTGGACAAATTTAGGGTATATTATTTTGTTGTTCACCCGTGCTCTAGAATGCTCGCGCGCTTCGGGTGACCAATTTCAACAATAGCTGTGAATCGTGGGTCGACGCAGGACCCTTACGTGTCGGCGGCGATCGAAGCGGGCGCTCCCTCCCGCGCGGCCTTTAAGCTGGTTGAGATCAACGACAGGCACGGGGTACTATCGGCGGGAGACCGGTAAGTGAGAGCAACTCCCCCCCAACAGCCTCACCCTGACACACGCCGGTATAAGTGCGAAATGGCACGTGATATCGTTTTTCTTTCGTGCACAAACCCGAGCCTTCTCCCTTCCCCGTGTTGGAAATGGTAGAGTTGCTGTTGCCAAGCCTGTTGATGATGCTTGCTGTGCGGCCGGGTGGATACCTAAGTTGAACCTTCGTTATGTTTCGTGCTGAAAGCCCACGATAGAAGGGGAGAGGGTACGGAATTTCTCAGGCGAGCGGTAGGTTTTCGTTTTCAGGATGGAGACTTGCAGCTCGCCACATCAGTATTCGCCCCATCCTTTCACCTTCTCGATAACGAGTTTTCGCGTCTCTCTGGCAGGACTGTTGAGTTTTTTTTAGCGAAATGGGCGCAGAACGAAGTTTGTATTTGGCAGAGAGAACAAAAACACGAAGGCGTTTGGGTGAGGTTCAGCTTGCCTCTAGTAGGCGCCTAAGCAAAGGATGTCTCTGTCACCCAAACCAGAAATTCCCATGTGCATGCTCCGCCACCCCCCCATACACACGACACTTCCCCTCCCCCGTCCCTTCGTACCCCATGGGCTGTTCAGAGTGGTAGATTTAGGAGCAGCTCCGGGCGGCTGGTCCATGGTGGCCGCACGCATCGTTCACGCGCGGGGACCTCGCACCCCTCAGCAGGGCGCCGGCCAGTCGGGGGGGCGGCAGCAGGGGGGGGGGGGCGCCCCCGGCGCTCCCGCCGCCCCTTCCCGAGGGGCGTCTCGAGGCGGCGGAGAGAAAAGGCGGGCGTGGGAGGGGGGCGGTGGTGGTGGCGGTGGATTTACTTGACATGGAGGCGGACTTGCCTGGGGTGCAGGTAAGGGAGAGATCGATTGACACGGGGGCTCTCTGAAGGTTGCCGTCGTACGTGGGCTTTGTTGAGGTTGCAGGACTACCGTGGGCACTGCCGCCTGTTGTGCTTTCGAGGAGGCGTTTTTTTGTGTATGGGGCACTTTTTCTTGCGATGAAGCTTGAAAGCGTTGTTTCGCGCCCCGAGTTTGTCGCGTCCCCGCCCATCGGCATATCAACAACATTTGCATTGATTTGCGTACTGGAGATCGTCCGGAAGGTTTCGCGGTGGAACGTGCACAAAACAACACCGGGCATGACGATAACTTACAACCTCATGTGACCATTCCCCTTTGACAGCAATGCCGACCCACGCACACAAGGAAACCCGCCCTTCGACCAACCGACACCAAGCCTCTTGCGACACCCTTTCGCCCGTCGGCAATGAAATAATATGTGGTAAATGCGTGTCAGGCGATCCGCGGAGACTTTCGTGACGAAGAGGTCGAGTCGAGGATCTTTGGCCTATTGTCGGCGAGGGAGCGGCTACAGCCGGCGCCCGGAAACGAGCGGCCGAAGCGGGACGAGCAGCGGGTGTTACCCCTGCAACCACCCGGGGCCACGGCGGCGGAGAGCGGAGAAGAACGAGCCGATCTTCGTCGCGACGAGACGAAGCTTCGCAGCAGCGACGGTTACAGCGTCGACGATGATAGCGTTGGCGACGGCGTTGACGAGGAGGAGGCGTTTCTTCTGCGGGGAACGTCGGCCTCTAGGACGCTGCTCCCGCGGCCCGAGCAGCCCTCGACGGACAGCCTCGAACACTTGTTCCTGGCGGTCGGAACCGGGGACCCCGCGACGGCGGCGGCGAAGAGTAGCGCTTCCGACGGGCTGCCACCGCCACCGTCTGCTGATCACCGCCATGGCGACGCCGCCGCCACAGGGAAACGTCCCCAGCAGCAACCCCCCCCCCGTCGTCGTGACCCGCCGCCGCCGACCCGTGCCAGCGTCGTGCTGTCGGACATGGCACCGTCGTTCTCCGGAGATCGAGACACGGACCAAGCGAGGGTCGCGGCGCTTGTCCTTGACGCCCTAGCGGCGTGCCTAGGGGATGAGGTGTCGAGGCGGAGAGAGCCGCCGAGAAACGGGGCGGGAGAGCGGGGGGAGCATTCCGTCGACCCGCTGGGCGGAGGAGAAGGGAGCGGTGCTGTTCGTCTTGGTGGAGATGTTACTGGCGGGGGGAAAGTTGCGCGAATGCGACGGGAGGAGGGAAACGAGCTGGGGGCTACTACCGTAGGAACCTTGTCTTCGAACGTGGGAGGATCGAGCATCGGCGGTACCGCTGCAGAAACGTCTATGTCTTCACCACGCAAACACGCGGTTGGAGGGAGAGATGAGTGGGGGGGGATTGCGGGAGAAGGGACAGGGCTGCTGGCGCGCGGAGGAACGTTCCTGGGAAAGTTCTTCGCCGGGAGGGACGAGCGGGAGGTGAAGGAAGAGGCCGAGAGGCTGTTCGAAAGGGTGAAGGTAGTCAAGCCCCCCGCTTCCCGCTCCGGCTCCGGAGAGATGTACCTCCTAGCCACAGGGTTCTTGTTGGGTGGATGGAAGACGTAAAGTCCGTTCCGAAACCCCGGCCTAGGGTCTTACGTGGTTTCTTGCGTGGCTGCGTGCCTTTGTTTCTACCGTCGACCGCGCTAGCTGGCTGACCACTAAAAGGTGTCAGTGTCAGTGCGGTTGAAAACAGAATGTTCTTCTAAATGCCGTGATCTGGGACCCCGTGAGTTGTGCGTGTTGCGTAGCTGTTGGATGGGGCGAGTTCTGTCTCATTGGTTCCGAATACACTGATGCTGCTTCCATGTCCCCATCTCTGAAAGTATATGCGAAAAATAGTCACCGGGGGGGGGTGCGCCTCGCTGGGTTGGTCCCGAGCCCAGGACAGGCTCGCAGCGGTGTTTCGCAGCAAAATATTGCAGGAATTCAGACTCGCACTGTTATCGGGGTCGGTAGGAAGCCTGACGGAGAGAATGGAACTCCTGGTGGAGGGGCACAGTGCGATCCTACACACC
Source organism: Ectocarpus siliculosus (assembly GCA_000310025.1). Lineage (NCBI taxonomy): Eukaryota > Phaeophyceae > Ectocarpales > Ectocarpaceae > Ectocarpus > Ectocarpus siliculosus. Next base: position 4,377,338 of record FN649743.1, on the reverse strand, counting down.
AGGGACACACATTCGAAGACGAGGATCGGTGTTCCGACCATTCGCAAAACACCGATTGACGTATGTCTTGGTAAACCCCATACGAAGTAATAATCAGGGAAGAGAGCGCTGCACAGTTCTCGCGTTAATAATCGAAGGCGAGCACCGCAGGAGAGGTGGGTAGGGGACCTCAGGGAGAGCAACCCGTGTGTGTGGCTGCGGATTGGAGATACAACTCCTGCCCGGCAGAAACGCTCTCTGTGTGTGACAGAACATCAGCGCTGCGCAGGGGGCGATAGAAGTAACGTATGTAGTGCCGCGTGCTGCGTCGCCCCCTCCCGCCGAAGGTACCCTCTGCATTCCGAAGGAGGTGCGAGGTTTTCTCGGAATCCGGTACTTTGCTCAGGCGCCAACCTTTCAAGCCTGCTTGCAGCAGCTAGACTTGTATCCAACCCGCTCGAACATCGTACCGAGGAATCTCGAGAACGTCGCTCGGTGAAGATTGGACTTTGTGTGGCAATCAAAAGGAACGCCACTCCCAACCAAAAATGATGACGAGTTTGTCAGTCGCATCAGGAACTAAAGTTCTTAGACAGGAACTGGAATCCTTAGGTAGGGGCTCCAGACTTAATTGTTTTGCGGTCTTTGACATCAAAGCAGTCAACGCACGCCTGCCTGGAGCCAGGTAGCGTAGAAAAAAGAGTTAACTTCACAGCTGAAGAGTCGACTCAAGGCGAGTTGGTCGACGAAAAGCAACACTGCAGCAACGCGGGAGCGTTAAACTCGATCGTATCGCCACATGCGCGCAGCACACACAGCTCGAGAGTGTGCGTTTCTGAGCCGTGTTCTCCCTCTGGGAATGCTACCCTGTTCGACTTCTGTTCGTCTCTTCGGGTATGCCTACTGGGGACACAATTTCATGGTGACAGAAACATCGTTAAGACACGGGCCACACACGCGCGCGCTTAAAAAGAGCTCTTGCTCCGAGAGTCAAATCTTCTCCAATTTCAATCTCCCGGGAGCAAGCACTACGACAGCAATGAGAAGCGAAATCCAACGGGACATCCGCAAACACATACAAGCAGCCTTTAGAAGCTGCTTCAAACCAAGAAAAAAGAGGTGCACGCAGTAAAATACACCTGTTGCAACAGACCAAGGACCACTCCAACAAAGCGGTAAAATTAAAAACACGTGATGACGCCACGCCTTAATCAACAACAGCAGTGCAGGCCTCTCTCCTTCTACACAGCTTCAACAAATAAATCGCCTGCTACACTGCTTTGACAAACAAATCATGAAACTATTATTTCACTGAAATGAAACTATTATTTTACTGGCGTGTACAAGGTGCTATGAATCTCAGGCGGCGCTACGCGACGCAGCTTGCAGCCAGCATGACACAACACAATTTCGGTTACGAGAAAGATTTTGGTCCCTTTGAGAAGCTGAGCGGAAAAAAAAAGAAACGGCCTTGGAAAATCGGTAGAAATACCTGCAAGAGCCGCTCTAAGTTAGGGTCTCTGTCGGTCTACACTCACCTCTCGCAGCGACGCTACATAACAGTTGTGCACAAACATGGGGTAAACAAATACCCAAGAACTATTTTTTCAGTGCCGTAAAGGAAATACCATAACAGCGCTGGAATTTCGGAAAGCGTCTCGGAAGCAACGCAACCTCCGAGAAAAAAAAAGTGCGACCCCTTCATCCCTGAAACTCCATCTTTCCCTCATAGTCCGGGAGAAATCAGAAAAATGACGGACTTGACCTGCCATGCCGCCCAGCTTCATGTCCGAACCGAGGTGGTCCGGTGGGGAACCGCGATCTCACCGCATCAACGTTACGTATACCGCAAAGCACAAGAGGGCAACAAGGACGACACGAGAGTAACCCTAGCCCAAAGCAGATTGCTGCCTGCTTCAGAGGGCCCTCCGGCTCAAAAAACAAAGAAACAAACACACGACAAACACCTTCACCACAACAAACACAAGAGCCGAAAAACAATTAAACATGATCAGAGTACCATCAACATGCTCTTCAATACAGGAATAGGCTACAGGGAGCAAGTCTACCAACAAACCATCGTATCGCTGCCTGCTTCCGGGGTCCTCTAGCTAAAGAAAGGGGCCATGACGACAAGAATTAAAGACAACATACGTTCACCGCAGCTACACACGCCCGGAAAAAAAAGAAAAGAAGAAAAAACGAACGCTCCCTCTCCCAAACACGCACCCCCGTCAATTCCTCACAGCGCCTGCTTGACCGATGGCATCAGGGCGAGCGCGCCAACCACAAACACGTGCAAAGAGAGGCACCCAAGGAAGAGATAGAAAAATCTAATGTTCTTCTCTCCGATGCACTGGAAAGGAGTGATGGGCCGAAGCAAAAGATAAGAGATAAGAAGCCACGTAAACGGCGGGAGGGGCGGAAGGAGAGAGAGTGTGAGAGAGAGAGATGAACCACCCGGCAAATGGGGAGCCGGGCGCGCAAAGAGAAAAAACAAAAAGCCTTCACGGGAGACACGTGGTTTGTTCCACGGTTGAAAACAATAGGCGGACGAACGGACGCACGAGCACGAGCACGAGCACGAGCAATCGATGAAAACACCACGCACGACTCCAGCAAAAAAAACAGCGCCAACAATGCCATCTGCGGTGGTGACAAATGGTAGTTACGCAGGAAACAGCTCGACAAACGTCAGCGATAACAAAACAGCCTGTTTGTCACCTTTCCTGTCCATGGGCAGTGGTGGTCGAACTTCTCTCCACCGAAGCCAAAACAAAATGCCGCGGACAACGCACAAGGGACGCAAAAAACCGCAAGCAGGAAATGCGGAACGAAAGACGGGGCGGGAGTCACAACGCGGTAAGGAAACGTAACGAAAGGAATATGAATGGGGATGTGGGAAAGGGATGGAAAAATCGCGGAAACGCTTGCCAACTGACGGGAAAAACACGTACACCCCCAGAGTAAGCGACCCACGGGATTGGAGACCATGGGGCTATGACGGAGGGCCACTAGCTACGGAAGGCGGGCCGGGGGGGGGGAGCAACATAACGCTGAGACATTTATGGTCTACACGGTTCAAGAGCAGCGTCCCGAGTCAGCAAAGCTTGCCCGAGCGATCGGATGAAAATCCAGGGGAGAATGCCGTGACGACCAGGAGGAGGAGTAGGAAGAGGAGGCCCTCGTTCCCTTCCCCTCTCAGAGAACCAGCAACCTAGAGCTCAAAGTCTGGCCCAGCATGCCTGCCCCTTTCATGGCGCTCGGGTGCGTGCCATTTCTCCGCGAGCCGTCCCAAAATACACAAGGAAACAAACCGCACACGAACACAACAAAAACACGCAAAAGGAGCCACAAACGATGACGGTGGTCGATGGGGAAGCCAGCCCTATTTGCATTAGGCTGAATGCTTAGCTACACGTAGGCGCACCTTGGTGACGCAGACGTTGCACTCGTTGCAATGGATTGCCCCCGCCGGCCGCTTGACGTCGCACCGACCTGGACGTGCGGCAGTGTTGGTTCGCGTTCCGATTCGAGGCAGAGTTCAACAAAAAAACAGAGACTGCTGTGAGGGCGGGCGGCCAACGACTTCAGGTAGGTATGCACAGGGCTTCGGTTGAAGAGCGATTGTACTTCATACCCGCTGTTACCGTGCGCATCCCATCACGACAGCCGACAGCGCATCGAGCAAAGTATCAGGGAAGGCGAAAAAACAAAGAAAAAATAATCGGAGTTGGGAGAGCATCCGAGAGTATGCGCATCTGGCGCCTAGCCAGTGCAGCCTAATCCGATTTCCATATCCATTGTGTGTGTGGCTAGAAGGAGAGAAAATTATTGTCCACGTGTTTTCGCTTGTGCGTGAACAAAAACAAAATAGTGATGCCTCGTTGGGGGGAGTTAGGGCGCTGTCCCTTCCGTTTGCCGCAGATCTGTCATGAGAGCTAGCTGCCAAAAACAGTCGTGACCGCCAGAGCCAAGACTTCTCAATCAGCGACGCCACTCGGAGTCGTGTCCGCTTCGCTTAACAAATACACCAGAGACGTTCGGAATCCAACGACAGAGACTACGGGAGGAGCAACGGCGATCTATGCACGCTCGTACAAAACAGGCGCGCCGCACACAGCGCTTCGTGTGTGATACACTTGCCGTCGTGCAGGGGGGGAGGCAGTCACTTCTGTGTTGTCTACATACCGCTGTGCCGCCAGGATTCGACACACATCACATACCGCTGCGACAACCCGAGCCTCACCGCAAAGGACGCCGCCCTCCTCCATGGCCATAGGCGGCAGGGCAGCGTCCTCCACGGCCGCTTCCCCGCCGCCCCCCCCACTCTCGCCGCCCACCGCCGCCGGCGGGGGTATTCTCCTCTCCGCGGGACGGTAGACGATGCCCGGGTCGCTGCACGCCGTCATCGAGAAGGCCAGAAGCAACGCGGACCCCGTGATGCAAACGATAAAGCTCGCCACCCAGTACTCCGCCCCGGTTCTTCGCATGGAGGACCCCGAGCGGACGGTAAAATGTGGGAGAGACACAAAGAAAGGAGACATAATTACCGTGACTTGAAAAAACTAAAAAAAAAGTGCATTTTACCGTGGGTTCCACCAAGTTTTTTTTCGCGGGCGCGGGGAAGACGCCGAGCGAACGGTGACCGTGGTTGTGTTCGGCGGGAGGAAAGGAGACACGATAACCGTGGAATGATAAATGCCATCACATGGTTCAAACAAACATTAACAGCGACAGACATCCCCCACAACAAACTCAAGAATCGACGTGGGTTGATCTCCCGTTCGGAAGCGAGAGGCACGGAGATACCCATACACTTCTCTCACCAGCTGGGATTCTACCAACAGCGGTAGCAATACATGAACGCCAAGCGGTCGCCCTGCAGGCACGGCCCCAGGTGGTGCTGCTATGTTGACAACGAAACACCCCCCCTGTCTCTGCTTCTACGTCCTTCTTTCACCCGAGCTGACGCGGAGGCGCTTCGTGGTCACAACAGAAAACATCTACATACCCAGGAGAGGCACCAAGCTACTAGAATTGTGCTTACACGAGAATTAGGAGCGCGAGGGTTGGAGTAAGGACGAGGCCATAGGTTGCCAGCATGCACATCCAGTTCGGGCCCACCTGCAACCACCAAACGACGCAAGGACAAAAAAGAGAAAAAAATGTTGGCACGTTCAGTTCTATGATGGGGGGTAGCCTTCACGCTTCCAGGATCAAGCGGCGGGAGCGACTACTATAGCCATCAACACGCCCACCAGCAACAGCACGTGTGAGTCATGGGGTATCCAATTCGCCAAAGACGCCCACCGCCCCCCCACCACTGTTAGCACAAGATGCCGAACACCCTTAGCATGATGCAGCGCACCGTCCGGGCGACTCGCCGAATACCTCACGGGGCTTCGCGCTTGGTGGCGTGAGAGCCTGGTCCGGTGAGAACCCGGCGTGCTCCGTCCCGGCTTTGTAGGGATGCGAGGTCAATGGTCTAACGACTGCGGCATGCACGACTATGAGTACACCCCCCCACCACCAGTGTTCGATCGCTCGGCCGCAGCAGCAGCGTCGTCCCCGACAGCATTGGTAACCAGTGCTGGAACGGATGGCAATATGACGTTCGGAACGGCTCTCTACCAGAGGGGGCGGCGGAAAAAACGCCACAATTACGGGTATCTTCCCGTCGTTTCGGAGAGATATTTTCCGCATCTCAAAAAGCCACGGAATACCGCACGATACTGCTTGGCATCTCGTTTACGCTGACACCACGCATACGACGGTGAAGCTTGCCAGCGCGATAACGGGTCCAACAGTCTCCAAATCACGCGGAGAGCTACCCAGCAGACGAAACCAAAGGTGGCGCAAAACAAACCACCGTCCTCTAGATAGGCAAGCACCCGGCACAAACAGCAGTCCTGATCGACCAGGACCCTGTAAAACCGAGAACATGGTTATTGCAACGCTGGAGGTCCCACCATCCTAAATGTACTGTAGACACAGATTGCTCCTGCCGCATTTGGCTATAGGGGCTGGAACCAGTAGCCTTCTCGGGTGTTTTTCGATAAAATAACCATGCTGAACAAAGAATGAACTGGGGGAAGTTGGGTTAGGGTTAGGGGTTAGGAACGTAGGGTCTGCGTACCCCCTCCCTGTTCTATTTCCTCATCAACTTGTTAATCGCACGAAAGCGGTCCGCTGGAATGGAGCGAAAAAGCTGCTCGGCTCACCAGGCAGTGCTGTGGGAAGCGGCCTTCCTTGGTCCCGCACAGGAGGATGGTGTTGCCTACCCGTCTCGGGCCGCAGTAGAACCTGCAACAGAAAAATGGCATTTGGGTACGCGGCGGACACGGTCCCAGCAAGCTTGTCGGGAGGCGTGTTGTGTGGAGAACGCGGCACATTTGGCGTGGCGTGTAGTACCAGGTGTTAACACAACCCTTACACTGCGACTTTCTCGTGCCTGGTGCATGCAGCACCGCTACTTTGTCTCCCAAACAACTGCTGTGTACACCATCGACAACTAGTGGCAGCAGTTGCCAACGAACGCCTTTGTCCAACGCTCAGCCGCGAGATATCGAACGACCATCTATGTTTTGATGTACGAACACACATGGGTCGCGAGTCATGAGCAACCCTGCCACATATTTGGACAACCTCCGGTTCGTGTTAGCACGCTGACCGTTCCCCTGTAGACGCCAAAATTCCCCAAACCAGACCGACAAAACAACGGCACGGCGGAGGTAAAGCCCCAAGAACAACAGCACGGCGCTAGCGTGAAGCATGTCTCACGTGGGGTCCCCGGCAACCCTCTCCAGCCCATCAGGAAAATTCTTCGCGCATGGGCAGCAAGTCATCTCTCGCCCCCCCCCCCGCCCCTGGCCTGGTCTTGTTATCCTCGAAGGCGGGAAAATGGGGCGGAGGAAACCGCGGCTTCACAGAACGGTATCGGCCACACCGCCTGATCGCGACAGCAGTAAGTTTGGAGCGCGGGAACGGGGGGGTTAAATCGTGTGTTGTCGAACAGCGTATGTATGTATATTCTTCTCTCCAGAGAGGCACACGAGGGTTAGGGTACCGTAAGGGGCGGAGAGATGGCTTCCCCCCCCTGGAACGACTTTCAAAAAGCTCGATTTTGTCTCGAACGGGTGGTCTTTCTGTGAGACTATAGGGTACTTTCTAAAAAGCTCGATGGGGGTGGGGAAAGAGCCCGGTACGTCGACGGCGAGCCCTCAATAATCTTGGTGTTGGCACAAGCTTGGTTGTGGAGCAATCGAGCTTTGAAAGTCGCTCTGGGGGGGGCTGCCATCTCTCTGCCTCTTCCGGTGTCTTGCCCGCATGAAAACAATTATTTTAAAAAAAACAATGAAATCGCGCAACCACGAGACGAAAGGACAACAACCATCGACCCGTGGTTTTAAAAAAAAAGCACGCAAGTAACTGTGCGAACATGTTCGACCCTAGACTACTGGAAAAGTACATCGATACCAAGACACCGCATCTGAACTTTGGAGGCTTGCGCAGGCAGCAATGCATACCCTGGCTGCTCTCGTCACGGTTGTGTGCGTGATGTTCACGGACAGCGACCTGTATGCATGCATGCATGCATAGCCGCAGTTCTCAGAACTCAGAACAAATATCCGACACGACGAGAACCTTGGTCCGCGTGCTTGCCAAGACCCCAGAGAGAACAAGGGAAAGATTGTAAGTGTCTTCATCTAGGGAGAGGGAAGCTTTCGGAAATCGAGGAAAGGGCCAGCTGCCCGGGTGCGGGGGTACTGCTATATCTTCTCGTAGTCACAAGCTGCATCCTGTGTGTGTGTGTGACCGTGCTTGTGTTTTCGGGACGATGTATGTCGGTGTGCCCGCAGACAGGTCATTTTCAATGAAACGTCTGTATGTACCTAGAAGCAGAGATACCTCGCACAAGCTGCACTGTCTCTCTTGCTCTCTTCGATTCCCGGGATCGCCTGCTCTCACACCCTAGAACGAATGACGCGGTTGAGTGTGCGCGTTGGCCCCTCACCTTTGCTTATTCGCACCCCTTGTGTAACGTGGGCATTTGGCTCAAGGAACAGCACCAGCACAAAGCCCGCCTGGGGGGGGCACGCGAGCCGCATACATACACCCACCCACACCCACCCACAAGCTGGATTGGGTTCGCCGCCATCTGCGGGCCGCGTTCCCAAACCCATGGCAGCACGGCGCACGGCAACGCAGAGCTACACACCAGGGCAGCAGCCGGGGAAAAGTGAGCTGTCTACCACCGGCGCAGCCATAGTGACGAACTGCCTAAGTCTCCGTGGTAAGTCCTGGGGCTGGTGTAAAGTACACAGAGATAATTCTGGGCATCACGGCTGCGATGACGCGATCCACGTCCAACGAAATAACGAAATTGCCCCGCATTTTTAGAAGCGCCGCATATCGCGTAACCATCCCACCCCTGCTCCTGACTCTCTCCCAGGCGCGCTAGAAAAGGCACGTAGTTCGCGAAGTCGCTGTGGCCTGCGTATATTTTTCGTCCAACATGTAGTCGCAGTCCGAGAAAAATAGTTTGTTGGGATAACACGACGGTTGTGCCTAAAGTTGTGGTTGACAATGTAGGGCGGCTGTCTCTAGAGCCTTCAAAGCGAAGTCACCGCAGTACAGCAGCGCCAGTGGGGTCGTTCACTTGTTTCTATTCCATCCACCCAGCAAATGGAGCTGTAGTTTATGCAGTTTGTACTTGCAACTTCGGTTGCTGTGGCGAGCAACCTGCCGCTCGCTACAGCAGTACCACTTTGTTGGTTTGGAAACGGCAGAAGTTACTAAGCTTGCGATTTATCCTTGCTCCCTAAACGCAAGCTCCTGCCTGGTTGCTCTGCCGAGCTGCCAATGCTCAAAGCAACGCACGGTCTTGTAGTATTGAAACGCGCTCAGCTGTTTGCTGGGGTCGTCGTCTGTTGACGAATACCGTTCACGCATACTTGTAACCACGCCGATCCCTGCTCAGGCCCCCTCTAACATCGGTAACTCTGGTCCAACTGACGTGGATGTCGTATTTCGAGGAACTGCTGTAACAACCCAACATTGCCCGAATATCCGTATATACTTGAGACATCAAATAAGAAAACAAAGAACCCACGTCGAAAATCAACGCCAACGCGATAGCTAAGAGTCAGCAGAAGACACAGACGCCGAGGGTCACATGTCCAACAATACAACGAATCGTACGCAGCGAGGGCCCACCGCTCCCGCTCGACACGCGAGACCAACCAAAGTATAGCAAAGATCATACCAAGTACAAGGTTCCCCTTTTTGCGAGAGGTAGGTGATTTGCCTCCCGGGGGCGACGCAAGAGGACATGGCCAATCAATGCAATCGCGGTCGCATGGTTGGTCGTCATAACGTTCGGTAGTGCCGGCTTACGTGCAACCTGCATAAAAATAATTTGCCTGGAATTTGCATCATACGTGCGGGGTGTTTTGTTTTCACCCGCCGTGACGTTCCCTTGTGCGCGAGTGACAGGTTTGGGCTAGCGGTTTGCTGCAGGTCCTACTGCTGTAATTCGCTGCGTTTGATCACTTTCTCTTCTTGTGTGATCGTGTTTCCCTTGACTTTTTCACGCATACGCCAACAACAACGCATCAAAGAGACGCTCAACGTGCCCAAGAACAGTCACAGATAGATGTAGACTGCTATCGTACCAAACTTGTATGTTTTACTTTTTTCGATTTTTCGGAATTGAAATGTACAAATTTATTTGCCACTGCCAGAGTTGTGCGAAAGGACTTCTGTGTCGCGTGGTGTGTTCCCATGAGCTTCAAGAGTCTTGATCCCCGCTGTGGGTACACATGCGCCAGTTGCCGTGTGGTGGTCGTGTGCACAACAATCACCGCAGCAGGTGTGTGGGCGTGTGGGCGCGTGGCGCGTGGCGCGGGGTAAAAAAAAAGTCATGTCTTCAGTTTTCGTGTCGTTCGAGGAGGCGTTTATGGTTCGGATTCCCAACCCCTGAAAAACGAGCCCAGTCCCAGCGACTTTAGGCGGCCCTAACGCGCACCACCGGTGTCTCGCGAGCCCCACACGTAACGGGTAATGTACTGACGGGTCCTCTGCGTGCCATGCAGAAGAAAGTGCGAGAAAAGACGTTGCCCCAGCGGAGAAAAACGACTGCGAAGAGTAAAAAAGTCGAAATCCCACATATGCATATCTAGTAAATCAGCATGCAAGATAATAAATCGACTGATTCTATCCTCGCATGTATGCATACCCGTACCGCATGCGCACAAGCCGAGCTGCATTCACCACCGGGTTTTGCACGTGCCATGCCGTGGGGGAGATTGCGAGGCAGCTTTCCTGCCGGTGTACCTGTCGCACTGAAACAAGCGCGTGCATCAGGTACCCTTTGTCGTGTCTCCTCTGCGTGGTATCCCCTTCAACGTGAGATTTACGCGCAACAGACCAGTGAGCGCAGAAAAACCACCAAGAGCGGGCCCTGGAAGAGCTCCTGTGATTCGATTTTTTTACCTTTTGTGCGCCTGCTTAGTTGGGCAGCTATCCCTGAAACAGCTGCGTGCTTGTGTGCATCCGTAACAAAATGCTAACTGGGTCGCGCTTCCCGCCGTGCCACGCCGCCCAGCACGGAAGCGAAAACATGGGGCCTAACTCAGGAGGGGGGAAGAGAAACAAGGTCGATGCTTCCAAGGTTTCATCGGCTAGAGGGCGCTTCAGCAAGAGCGCTTTTCCGGTAAACAAGAAGGTGCCGAGGGTTTTGAGCGACATGCCGGGGTTACCGACAGCAGTATTATTTTTGGGCCGTCTGCTGTGCCCCTGCCCAGTAGGGAGAGGGAATCCTGTCTGCTGTAGTTATACTGAAAGTGAGCGGGTACCGACGAACGTCAACAGGCATGCAGAACATTTTTTGGATGAAGTGGTGGCTGAGGCGGTTGCCGTACATGCTATCCGTCAGCAGTCCGATGACTGTGGGGTGGGTGCCGCTACACGACTCTCTCAAGTGTGTGGCGTGTTTTATGTGTTGACGGGGGGGTCCTCTAACCGCCCGGCTTGAAACTGCGACTCTTTTCACCCCACCTGCCTCGCTGCTGACCGCTGGTAGGCTGGTACTCTTCCGAAACGGTTGAGGCTCTGCGCGGTCACCTGCCGCTAATTCTGCTGTGTCGCATTTGTTTCCTTCTTCACAACACACCACCGCTTGACCTGCCCCAACCAACAGACCAAGAAAGGAGGCGGCGGGCGCGGCGCCGGCGCCGGCGGCGCGAAACCGTCCGACGCTGGCGGGAGAGGAAAGGCCGGCGGGGGCAGGGGAGGGGGGGGGCGGCCCACAGACGCCACCGTCATCCAAAAGCTTTCGGAGAGAGTTTCGTCGGGAGCTACGTCGGGAGTCGGCTTGGCGGCAGGAGGCGGGAGGGATCCGTTGAAGGGAGTTGACGTTGCCGGCCTGGAGGAGATCAGCATCGCTGAGGGAGACTGGCAGAGCGTTTTTAGGTGTGTAGCAGCACGCATGCAGGGGGGTGGCTCTACGCACCGGTAGTATCGGCAGGAAACCCCCTCCGTCTCATGAAGGGGCTTGTGAGAGGGTTGGCGAATGCGCTTTCGTGTTCGCCTGTGGTGGTGGCAGACGGGTAGAAAACGGGGAGAGCCTTATGGACATTTCCCTCTATCCTCCGCCGTCCTCGCCAGCAGCCTCCTCCGTATTAGCCCGGTCTGCAAAAACAAGTCATGATTCGTGCCGGCTTCGTAGAGGTTCGGGTACGGATGGTATTTTTTGTAGCTGACGGGGAGAGGGGGAACAGGGTTACGTTATATCACGACATAAAAAAAAACAAAAGATCGGAGTGCGTTCTTTGTTGTTGTCCTGGCGGAGGTACCGCCAAGTTTCGAGCTCTCCTTGCCTGTGTTATGCGGAGGAAGGACCTGCTTTTTCCGATCCATTTTTTTGGGAGGGGGAGGAGGGACGTTCCCTCCTGTTTTTTTCTTGGTGCTTCATATACCTCCGGTGATGATCAGGGATTCAATACTCCCCTCGAGACGGAGCGCTGCTCAAGCTCCTTTAGAGTTTTGCTAGAGTAACGTTGGGCATCACGCCGGGGAGGAATCTACTCCGCTGTGACGCTGCAGCAGAACCTCGTTGTACAGGCGCCAACGTTATCGTTGTCAAGCTCTCTCGACTCCGCAAGCTCTCTCGACTCCGCATCATCAGCGAATCTATCGACCAATTTTGTAGTGTGTGTTTTCGTGATTTTCCCTAGAAGTTACCCAATTTATTTGGCACTCTACCCGATGCGCGCCAGGCTCCTCAAGGACATCGGTCTGTTCGATTCTGCGGGCCCAGACGGCGTCAACAGCAGCAGCGGGAGCACCCTGTCCTCCGCGGGACCGCCGCCCCCGCCGAGAAACACCGCCTCCTCTGGAAACCCTAACACCGCGACCGGTCCGGGCGCCTCGTCTCGCCAAACCTCGGCAGAACCCGCTGCCGCCGGTGCTTCCGCTCGCGGCACTACTACGGCCACCACAGCAGCTGCTCCTTCCCATCTGCCGACACCCCCTGCGGCGAGTCAAACGCAGCAGGAGCAGCAGCACGACCCTGCTATCATGTCTTACCTGACGAAGCTCCTGGCGTTCCCGGAGGCGGACGCCGCGGCGGCCTTGTCGAACACCTCGGGGAACGATCTCGCCGAGGCGCTGGACTACCTCTGCCTGCACACGGACGACGAGGGGCTGAAGCGGGGGTTCCGCAGGGGCAGCGGCGGGGGAGGAGGGGTGGGTGTGGGGCGTAAAGGTGGTGGTGGTGGCGGAGGGGGCGGAGGACGGAAAGTCATTGCTGCTGCTTCGTCTGGATCTTCGGCGATTGAGGTGCGCGATGTGAATCGAAGTGTGTGTGCGTGTGTTTGTCTTGTGAAGCATCGACCGCTCTCACTTTCGGACCAATGAAAATGTCAGTGCGTGTGTTTATTTGTCCAACCTATCATGGCGTCACTCTTAGGATGTGGTTGGCTTGCTTTTTTTTTTCGAGCTTATTGTCGTTCGATCTTGGAAGTGTTGAGGAGGGGCAAGGAACCAAGAACGGCTCCCATCGACTGGATACGTCGCCGGGTATGCATACGTGCGGCGTGTTCTTCCTTGGCGTTTCCTGGGCTGCGAAGGTTTCACCGCATGCTGTTGCTCTTGCTTGTTCTGGTTCATCACCATGATTCGCTCCTTGCATCAGCGCTGATGGTTCTAGTTTCTACTCCCGAACAACTCCAACATCAAGCTGAAGCAAAATAACGGAAGCAAGACAACATGCTCCAGCTTCGCGACAAAACGACCGCTCTCCCAGAAGTAAAAACTGAGGTGCCTGTCCGTGTATAACACCCTGGATCACTGCCTGTGACCCCGGATGACGGGTCAAACATGATCTACCGCAAGGTGCAGAGACTGGCGGCCAGAATAGGCTTGACGAACACACTACCCGAACAACGACAACCTCCACGTTTTCTGAACTTGCGCGGAAGGTGGCGAGCAGCGCGGACTGGAAGGTGGAGCACCGCGTGCTCTCCCTGGTAAAGATGGGTTTCAAGAGGGAAGAGGCCGAGGCCGCCCTTTCGGCGTCCCCGTCCGGGGAGGTGATGGGACACGATACTCTTACGCGCCTGCTGGAGCCCTTCCGACCCTCTGGTTCCGGTGCCGGTGCTGGTTCCAAGGAGTCTTCTCTTTCAACAAGAGCCGAAGAGGTGATGATGCCTTTGGGGTTCTAGCGCTTCTCTCGTGTGCGAGGCCCTGCTTCTTTTTCTCGATGTAGTTTTTGCTTTGCGGATTGTGTGTTTCTTTTTTGTTCCTCTTGGTTGTTCTTGTCGGATTTTGCTCTAGTTTGTGTGGGAAGCTGGTGCTAGGCCGCTTGGCCTTAGAAGAAGTTGCGCCTTTTAAGTATTCCGAGTGGACTTAGTCCTTCTTGAAAATATCTGAAAAGAGTGGTACTGATCCTCCATGACCGGTCAAAAGAATATGATTCGACTCGGTCAATCGCACTGAATTCGTCTCTCCTAGAGAGAAGAAAGAAGAAGACGAGCATCATTGAAGAGAGAAAATGCCGTGATGTCCCACTTTGTATCGACTCGCCGCCCCGTCGAGGGAGACGGAGTGTGTATGCATGGGTGGCGCAGCACTCGGAAAGGTGTGTTGAAAAGTTTTGAGCTTACCGAAAAAAGGTGCAGCGGGGGTCCCCGAATATGGCAGTGGTGGAGCAGCCGACAATGACTGCCTTACGTGGGGCAGCCGCCTTGTTCAACGTATTGAACAACTTGATTATTCCGTCTACTACGCTGGCCAATTTCACCCGCCTTTTTTAGGGCGACCAACCATTTTATTCAGACCGCCTTATTCGTGGACTCGCGCTGTGCTCGTTGGGCCTGGCAGGCGTTTTCTAGCCGGGGGGGGGGGGGGTACGGGCGGTTCGCTTCCTGTTCGATTACAGACAACATAGCTCCTGTTATCGCTCATAGACGGACGTGCTGCACCTTTTACTCACGCATACTTCGAGCAGTTCGCGCTGACGCTAGAGAATATACCTAGGCACTGCGATATATATAGGACGTTTTTTTGCTGAGTATTCACCACTCACCACCCTTGCCCCTGCTTTTTTTTTGTCTTGTCAGGAGTTAGTCTTGTCTTCCATCTTTGGCGAAAAGGCGTTTCGTGTTGTAGGGGGGAAGGAAGGACGGGATGCTCTTCGGTGGGACGTGGACGTGGGCTTGGAGTTCGACGGGGGAGGCATTTCTGCCGACACGACCGTCATGTTCCTGTTCCAGAGAGGGAAGAGGTGAGCCTTGGGTGGTGGTTTGTGTCGCCGTTTTCATCGTCCATGCTGTTGTTTTTGTTGTTCTAGGTGGTGGTGGTGATGGTGGTGGTGATGGTGGTGGTGGTGGCGGTGGTGGCGGTGTTTTTTTGGTGGTGATGATTGTGTTGCTGGCGTCGTCGTTGTTGGTGATGTCGCTGCAGTTTTCGGGGCAAACTTGGTGGGCCGCAGCCCGTATTCGATACTTTGTGTGTCATCACAGCCGACGAGTGTATTTTTGGGCCGCAGCCCGTATTCGGTACTTTGTGTCGTCACAACCCACGAGTGTTTTTTTTTTTTCGAGGCCAAGAGTAAGAAGTGCATTCAAGATTAATGGCTACGGCTCGGGCCAATCCATTGCCACGAATATAAGACCATGTACTGATTTGTAGATCTTTCTCAAGAATCTAATCTCAAGAGTTTCTTTGGGCTGTAAGACCCTGAAGACTGCTGTAGATTTGTAATTTTCTTTTTTGGCTCGTTGAGATCCGCTGGGCTGTTCGAGTCGAAAAAACGTTAGCTGTGTGGGCTTGGGAAACGTCACACCGCAGCTGGCTGTCAGGTGTGGGGTGGTCCCGCCTGCCTGGTTTTATTTTCATCCTGCGTCACCCCTTGATGTGACTGCCGTGCTCTCACGAGCCCACTCCCGAGGGATCACTTGTACGAAATACTTTGCACACCTTTACCGGCGATAAGAAGAGGCAGGCACCCTGAGCAGGACACCATTTTTTTTCGGCGCTGTTGGCACTTTGTCGTGCTTGGTATTACCCGTGTGGGGAAACCCGAGATTCGGCGTTCCTGTCAGCGATTCCGCCGCTTTTGTAACTGCTTCGAGCTCGCACGCGCCCTCATACATGTTCTTTTGCGGGTTCGAGCCCGCATGCTAGCCCCTTGACAGTTCTTTGAATACCTTCGTTTTCGAAAGCTCGGCGCTCATGTTCAAACTGACATTATACAGGCCGCTGCTTTGCATCCCGGCATATCGCTCCGTCCCGGCATTGTCGAGGTAACGGTCTAACGACTACGCCGATGCGTTTACATGAGTACCCCCCCCCCCCCCCCCTGAAGGGAGGGACCCCGATGAGGCCCCCCTCGTCCTAATGACGAACGAATCCCTTCCGCCGGGACTAGCCCGGAGGCTCATCGAAGCGGCCAACGCTCGGGCAGGGGCCATGGTGGGTGTGGTTTGGGGTGTGCGGTGGGGACCAAGCGGATTCGGAGGACTCCAGGGTTTCGCTGTGTGTTGCATGAAACGTGTGCTGAGTTTTTTCCCTCTTCAGTGATTCCGTCCCGAATGTCGTCAAGTGTATGGATTATTCCGTTTTCAGTGTGAGTGTGTGTGTGAAAGAACCGATCTCGAAAATCGCTCATCGCTTTCCTTTTTGTCACTCACCCGAAGGCCATTGTGGCAGTACACCGAGCTCGAGAATGGCGGCGAGTCCCCAACCCTCCCGATCCCGACCCTTGGCCTCCGTTCAACGTTTCTTGTCTCTCTCGTCGAATGCCTTGAGCTGCCACCTTATTCTCGATGAGATGCGCACGTGTTCAATGCCCTCAAAGAAAACAGCAAGCAGTACGTACGCTCAAGAAGCTGAAAACAACGCATCAAAGAACACACCCAGCCTCCTACGGACTTCCCTGACCCCCTTCCCTTGTCCCCCCTTTCTTAATTTCAGGCCGGTCCAGACCCAATCGTGCATGGGCTCGTGGATTGGCTCCAGGGGGCTTCGAAGGCCTGTCACACCAAGTTTCTCGCCGCGGTACGGGAGAGGGAAGAGCGGGCGGCTGCGGAAAAGAAAGAGGTGGGGGGGGCGTGGAGCAAGAAATGTGTTGGGGGGGGGGGGATCAGGGTTGCTCACGCTGTATATTCGCGGATGAAGAGTGACCCAGAGTCAGAGCGTTGGTTAGTCTACTGGGGAAGCTGCGGTGCGCACCTTTGCAGTACCGCACATGTAGTGATGTGTGTGTGCATTTCCTTTGCTCTCGGCGATAGGCTCAAGAAAGGCCCGGTCCAGACGGCCAGACAGAAAAACACGCTATTAAAGTGTTTTTTTTTGTGGCAAATCGGAAACCGCCCCCGTTCGTCACCAGCAAGCGGTGCCATGGTCATTGTGGTCGTGCCGAAGCACACTTGTGTTTGCTTTGCGCCGAGACGGCGTGGGCGGGACGAGGCAACAGAAGCGGTGAAGACTGGGGTCTCCCACGGCGTGTGGTCCTCGGTGCTGTGTACGATGTGCCATGTATCATGCACACACCGCCCGTTGTTCATGTGGTTGTTCGTTCCTTTAAAGGGAACTCTGATGGAAGCTGATTCGGGCGTATTTTGCGAACCATTTGATGCTTTCGGCGCTGAGTGTGCGCTGCCGTATTTGTTTTTTGTTGTTTCGAAGTCGTCTTCAATCGCATCCAGGGGCTAGGGGGGAGGAGAAAGACGGGGGGGGGGGGGAGGGAGGGAGGGGGAAAAAGGGAGAGAGGAAAGAGAAGAAAAGGGAGAAAAA